>KK901682.1:58636-115016 GCA_000696445.1 Aquilaria agallochum
ATGAAGTGTTCTCATGGTGGGTCGGTCCAGTACACAAGTTCTCCAACTTGTACCCATATGTAGACTACATATCTCATATTAGTCTCCACATATGCTAGTCATTATGTAGTATTGCAACCCGCTCCACAATAATACTAGACTAAGGACGTTTAAGAATATCATTATTCTAGGGTTACAATTATGTTTATTACATTACACAGAAACAAAACAACAAACATAATTGCTGGATTAATGCCTCAATAAAATATCATGACTCAATGTGTAAAAATACAATCATCTCATGATTGGCTTTTTGGGCACAACACTAACACATTGAACCTAAAATAAAACCTGAGCAGCACTACAAGATGTTGTGGTTTAGGAATTTGTTTCTATAGCACAGAGCCCATGTACATCTAGTAGGATTCTATGTGAGCCCGAGAGATATGGATTTCTTGTGATTCACTCGGGTGATGTGATGAACATGGATCAAGATCATCCAACACCCTACCAATAAGCCATGTTAGGAGCAAACTCTGAGAAGTTGCTAGAGGCCATGAAGTTTGAGATGGAATCCATGTATAAAAACCAAGTATGGACTTTGGTTGATCCACCTGAAAGGGTAAAACCCACATGGTGCAAATGGGTTTTCAAGAATAAAACCAACATGAATGGTAACATGATTACCTTTAAAGGATTATTGGTTGCAAAAGGTTTCAAGCAAATTCATGGAATTGACTATTATGAGACTTTTTCACCCATTTCCATGCTTAAATTCATCATAATTTTATTGGCTATTGCTGCACACTATGATTTTGAGATATGGCAAATGGATGTAAAAATTGCCTTCCTTAATGGAAAGCTGTTTAAGGATGTGTACATGACATAACCTAAGGGTTTTTTCACTCCGGAGAATGCTAATAAAGTGTACAAGTTGCAAAGGTCCATTTATGGATTAAAGCAAGCTTCTCAAAGCTAGAATCTTTATTTTGATGAAGTAATCAAAAAGTTTGGATTTACTAGAAATAAAGATGAACCTTGTGTCTACAAGAAGGTTGGTGGGAGCGCTATTGTATTCTTAATGTGGTATGTAGATGACATACTACTCATCCGGAATGACATTCCTACGCTACAGTTTGTAAAAACTTGGTCGGGGAAATGTTTCTCTATGAAGGACTTGGGTGAAGCAGCCTATGTGTTAGGCATTAAGATCTATAGAAATAGACCTAGAAAGTTGTTCAGCATAAATCAAAGTACGTACATTGACATGGTGCTAAAGAGGTATAGCATGCAAGACTCCAAGAAAGGGTTCTTGCCCATGTCACATGGTTTAACTCTCTCAAGATCTCAAACTCCTAGTACACCTGAGGAAAGAGAACACATGAGTAAGATTTTGTATGCCTAGGCAATTGGATCTATCATGTATGCCATGGTATGTACTCGTCTTGAAGTCTCATATGCCTTGAGCATGACAAACAAGTACTAATCAAACCACAGTAAGACTCACTATATAGCTATTAAGAATATCCTCAGCTACTTCAGAATGACTAAAGATTCATTCTTTGGTCTACGGAGGTGAAGATGAGCTCATTGTAAAGGGTTCCATTGATGCCAACTTTCAATCTAATAAGGATGATTTCAGATTGCAATCTGGTTATGTGTTTTGCATTAGTGGTGGTGTTGTGAGTTGGAAAAGTTCAAAGTAAGAAACAGTAGCTAGCTTTACAACATAATCTAAATATATTGCCACCTCTAACGCTATGAATGAGGCAGTTTGGAACAAGAAGTTCATTACAGAACTTGGAGTGGTTCCAACCATTGTGGACCCAATGGAGCTCTATTGTGACAACAATGTAGAAATCGATAGGCTAAGGAACCTCGATTTCACCAACGACCCAAGCACATACTCTAACGTTGTCATTTTATTAGGGACATCATCGAAAGAGGTGATGTGAGGATATGCAGGACCTTGATAGATAGCAACATTGCTGATCCACAAATAAATCCCCTCACATAGCGAAAGTATGATAGTCATTCTAAATCTGTTGCTATTAGATGCATGGATGATTGTCTTTAGTGCAAATGGGAGATTGTTAGTGTTGTGTCCAAAAACCAATCATGAGATGATTTTATTTTGCACATTGAGTGATGATATTTTATTGAGGTATCTTTTCAGTAATTATGTTTGTTGTTTTGTTTCTATGTGACATAATCAAACATAATTATAACCCTAGAATAATAGTATTCTCAAATGTCTGTGGTTTAGTATTATTATGGAGTGGGTTACAATAATATATAATGACTAGCATGTGTGGAGACTAATATAAGATATGTAGTCCATATAAGGTACAAGTTAAAGAACTGGTATACTAGATTAATCTACCATGAGAACGCTACATGGATCGTTATATGAGTGTCATAAGTGATTCTCATAATGATCCTGGTATATGTAGTCCTTTGACCTATGGTGATCAAGGTTCCCCAAATATGAGTCACATACTTTGATATTTTCCTTTGTTGCTCATAACTGAGTGAACATGAAGGTGGTCATTGGGTATGTCACATATCATACGAAGGGTTTTGTATAATCAAGATAGGATTTGTCCTTCCTATGTGACAAGAGTGATATCTTCGAGCCCCTTGATTAAGTATGACTAAGGAAATGCATGGCCATGGTTGGATAAGTTGATGTGAGATATCAATGTTATTAGTTTTAGTTAGTCTACCTGGTAATAAAAAAACCTTAGATTGGGTTATATGAGAATAACACATTCCGTGTGTTATGCTCGGTCTTAATATTTTGGACAAAGGGACAATGACATATGTGAATAATGATCATAGAGGTTTATTCAAATCACTTACTATCTTGTGACTTGGGTAGCAATGAACTATTGCTAAACACCGTTCATTGTTTATAACAATAAATGTGATATATGATTATTGCCAATATAATAGGAGGCTATTAGGTTGCACATTTAGAGCCAATTGGATTATTTGAGTGCATGAGCAAAATTGTTTGATTTTGGTTTCATGATAATTTTGGATTAATAATTGGCCCAAAGGTTGAGCCGTTATGAAGCCCAAAATTAAACCTAATTGGATTAGGGTTTCAAAACCTATTAGGCTTGGGAGTTAAGCCTCACTATATACATATCATATAGTAAGGATTTTCCAGCCTTAGCCTTCCTAAGAACAAAATCAAAAGGGTTCTAAAAGCTTCCACCCACACTATCCTCTTGCTTTTCCTCGGAGGATGCAAGCCAGCACTACGGGTGCAAGAGGAATTCACCTGCTAGAATGTGGTAAAGGCGCGGTGATCCGAGTTATTCATGTGGATACCATAGAGAGCTTGAACACATCAACTATTCAAGTTTGTAATTCAACTCAAAAGTTGGGTGAAAGATCTTAACCTAGTAAGTATAAACAAATTTTGAACACCCAATTTATTCTATTTCACTTGGATCCTGGAGGCTTCCGGTTAGTTTCTGCTATGCTCGATTGGCTCTTGAAACCCTACAACAAATTCCATCCAAAACATCATTTGAATGCTTCTTATAAGCATCCCTTTCAGCTTTTGGAGCATTTGCAGCATGCTCATTTACAATGGGCTGCTCTAGGACATAAAACTTTCTCATCTTCTTAAAGACTATCCTTAAATTTTTGTACCACTTGAGAAAGTTTGGTCCATTCAATTTTTCCTTCTTAAGGATCAATCGCAATAAAAGTGTTCATGTGTTTTGTGCCACGATAATCTACAATAGTAAATATGATAATCCCACTATTTTATTCAAAATAATAACCCTTGATATTATTTCAAAACACCCTAGTGCTAAGGTATTCTAGTGGGCCAAGATCCATATTTCATCATAAGTTGAGTCAGTTTTAGCTTTTCTCACAAGTTATAGCTATTTAGGTAGCCAACTCCTTGCTAATTGCATCTCATGAAACTCTTGGATAGTTGGGTTAACAACAATTATCGAAGCTCATCTAATGAACTTAAACCCAATGTTATGACGCTAAGTCCCTAATCCTAATAGGATGACTTATTTAAGTAAGACCCAAAGTTAGCAATTTGGATATCACTCTTATCCCATTGCGTCTTAGCAAGATAAACATAGGTACATTGCTTTGGCAAACCCACCCAATGTTGATCAAAGTCTTGACATGTGTCAACATTTAGAAGACATCACATTTAATGACCTAATATTTTTCTTGAGGAACCTTTCTTTGATTTCACCAATTATTATCTTTAGTTGTCTCATCCATGCATCACATACAAATATAAAACTTGCATCTCATGCATACAACTAATTAAATGTGACATTATTATAGCCTAAACAATGTAATATTGTCAAGCTAATAAGAATATTATGAAAGCCTAAGAAAAGAAAAAGTCATCATAAGCACCTTCTTCCCATTGCTTGGTTGTCTTCTTGCAGTAACCTCCTTGGATGCACCACCCCAGATGCATCCAAAGTCAATAGTTACACCAAAAAACTAGGGTTAGACTTAAGTGGAGTAAGGTAAGAAGAATAGGAACAATGAGAGCAATAAAGAAAGGCATGACATGCAAGTTGCATTTAAAACTACAACCAACCAGGGCTATAACCAAGCACATGCTTCAATTAACAATCTGCACATCAAATCAAATCTCATTCAACAAAAAAATGCATGCTAATTAACGTAGGTTTGTTAATTGATATATTAATTTGGTGCTTCATTGACCTAACAGTGGTGTCCAAGATCAACTATGTCCGAGCAGCAAACTGCCCGAGATGATTTTGCTACCTGAGCAACCAAAAGGTACCCTATTCGAGGTGTCCAAGCAGCACATATCTAATGTTTGCAAGGATTATGACAATAACTGACACAATAGTGAGTTAGATAAATATCTTATATCCATCAGCTAGGTTAATCTCATTACCCTATTACTGTCGTATCTTTATATATCTTATATATTGTGAGTTCTAGTTCGTGCATCATCAATCAATCCAATGAATATTGATATAAAACAACATAACATACAATAGATCATGCGATTCAACACAATCCTAATTTAGAGTTTCACAAGTAGCTTTGATACCACTGTAGGATTTCAGAAGCCAAACAAAAAAATGGAAATTAGTTGAAACCACTCTAGGAAATTGTGAATTTTAAAATTTTTCATACCTATTAGGTTGAGATTTTTCACCTAATTGCTAAACCGAATCACAAAACTTGAACAATTGACATGTTCAAGCTATCTACAGTATCCTTGAGAACCACTTTGCATCACCATGCCTCCTCCACATTTTAATAGGAGCATTCCTCTTATAGTCACAATACTAGGTTCTATCCACCAATGAAAACAAGAAGGGAGTGCAATTGTAATTTCATAACTCCTTAGGTTCTATCCACCAATGAAAACAAGAAGGGAGTGCAATTGTAATTTCATAACTCCTTTTGATTTTGGCCAGAAAGGCCCTTATGTGAAACAACACTATATATCCTATATATAGTGATGCAGAACTCCCAAGTAAAGTAGGTTTCATAACCTTAATCCAATTAGGCCTAATTTTATGCTCAACAATGGGGTCAACTTTTAGGCCAACAACTAATCCAGAATTATCATGAAACCGTAACCAAACTATTTGGCCCAAGCACTCAAATTATCCAACTGGCTCTAAGTGTGTGACCTTATAGGCTCCTATCATGTTGGCAATGATCATAAATCACATTTATGATCATAAATAGTTAGCGATATCTAGCAACACATTATTGTTATCTAAGTGGCAGGATAGTTAGTAATTTGACTAAACCTCCAAGATCATTACACGTATATGTGTTTGTCCCTTTGTCCTAGATGTCAAGTCGGAGCATGAGACATGGAACATGTCATCTTCGTATAACCTAATCTATGGTTTTTTTATTATAGAATAGACTAATTAAAACTGATGACATTGATATTCTATATCAACTCATCTGATCATGGTTAGGCATTTCCTCAATTTCACTCAATCGAGGGCTCAGAAGTATTACTCTTATCACATAGGAGGGATAAATTTAATCTTGATCATACAAATCCTTTAGCATGATATGTGACATACCCAATGACCACCTTCATGTTATCTCAGTTATAAGCAACAAGGAGAAATATCAAAGTATGTGACTCACATGTAGGGAACCTTGATGACCTTGGGTCAAAGGACTACATATACCATGATCACTATGAAAATCTCTTATGACATTCATATAACAATCCATGTAGTGTTTTTAGGCCGAGTTGGTCCAGTACACAAGTTTTCCAACTTGCACCCATATGTAGACTACATATCTCATATTAGTCTCCCCATATGCAACCAACTCCATAATAATACTCTACTAGGGACATTCAAGAATACTATTGGTGCCCTTGGCTATTACCAGAATCTAAGACTTGCATGGTTGGCTTGTTGGTAGGCTTCTCCTTAGTCAGTGTGTTCCTAAAAGTATAAAAAAATGGGGGTGAGGGAGATCCCAGAAATGTTTCTAGGGAGAGATCCTCCAACACTTAAGTTAGGACTAGGACAAATGAATAAGCATTCTCAAGAAGAGGAAAGGGCGGCTTACCTTAGCTGGACAGAGTTTACCCCTTATATAATCCTCTAAGCCTGAGAGTACAAAGGGAATGATCCCAAATTAGTTGACCACATGTCTGGTGCAGATTTAGAGTAAGGTACCAGCATATTCCAACCAACCTTTGTAGCTAGCTATTCTAACAGGCATAAGTTAGGCATTGTACATGCACTTATCAATACGACCATAATGGTCTTGTCAGTAGGGTGCTAACACCTCAGCACTCACACACCGATGTGCATTTAAATGCTAGAGTCCATCTATCAAATTTCAGGGAGTACCTCAAGGTGAAGGTTATTCTGAGGTACCTCATTCTTTGTCGAAGTATACTCTATTTGGCAAGGAGCTCATTTGGCACACATTGTGTCCTCTTGTTGCCAGCCTTCGCTTATTCATGTGGTAGATTTCCCAGATTGCATGACCTTTTGGCCTTCACATGCCCTCCCCCTAAGGTTGATCTTCATTCATCACATTGGTTAAGAGCTTTCTTAAACTTCAAATTTTTTAGATACCTCAGCTCAACTGCTGACCCTTGTTTTTCCACATATATGAGATGTTTGGGCTACCCTGAGTGATTGTTATGTCTCATTAACCTATAAAGGCTATACGAGATGCTTTATTTTCTCAAGGTGTCTGTTATGTCCTATCCATCTGTGAAGGCTACATGTGACACTTCATTTTCCTGAGGTGTTCGTATTGTCTTTTCATTTAGCAGAAGTTGCGTTCTCTAGCAGTCACCTCACCAGAGCTTCATGATTTGAAATGTGCCCTTGATCTGGGATTCTAGTTACATGTCTTTTGTAGCAAGTGGATCTGTCTTTTAGTCATGCTTCCTCAATTTAGAGTGGCATTTTGGCCATTTAACATCGCATCTTCAATGCGCCTTTTAAATTTCCCTAGTTTGGTAGTATATATACCCCCTCTTCTTAGAAAGTTCCTCCTTCTCCACAACTCACTCTTGGTTGATCTCTTTTGCTCTAAAGATCTCTCTGCTTCTTTTCTTTTTCCCAGTAAGACTTAGGTGTTTGCTCCTCTGTTGAGTAGTATTTAACACAACGTTGCAGCATCTCCAATAGACTACTTCTAGCAATTTTTCCCAACTTAGGTGGGTTCATCATCTTCTTTTTTTTTTCCATTCACTGAAGTAGGTTTTATGGCCGAAGTAACTTCTAAGTCACATGGTAGCGAAGAGTCCCTCGACTCTCGCCCAAGCTGATCTTTTTTAATTAATTGCTTAATAACTCTAGAAAATTAAGATATCTTTCAAAATTAAGGTTTATAAAAATAGAGGCGTTACAGATGGTATCAGAGCTGACCTAAGACCACGATAGTGTGGCATGGTGGGTGTCCACATGCTTCGTCTACTGTGACTGATCCTGGATTTGAGAGGCTACTTGGCCAAGGGCTAAGTAGTCTGATTGGAAAGGTTACTTGGTCTAGGGAACCAAGTAATCTGACTGACCCTAACAAGCACATTGGGTACATAAAGGGGGGAGCTTGTAACACCACATATCCCACATGGGTGAATTGTGGGAAACCTTATATGGATATATAGGCTCTAATTCCATAACATAAACACCTAGCCCTTATCCTTTTCAAAAGCATAGCCCAAGTGGTGTCGTCAGATATTTCGTTGACCGGTTCTGGCCTTGGGTTATTGCACAGATAAAGGAAAACTTGGCTAAGGCCAAAAGTGCTCTTATAGACATGCCCTTTAAGTTTGGCTAATTGAAGGATGCTACAGAGAAGGAGCTTTCAGAGCTAAAGTAGCACATTAGTGAGGAAATGAAGGCATTCTCCGTGGAGGTGAGGGCTAAGGTGGATAACCTCAGACAGAAGCTCACCCTCTTGTCATTTACCAAGACTTGCTTAAGGCTAGTCATGAAGACCTTGAGAAGAAGCGCAAGAAGTATTCCTAGGATAAGAGGGATCTACAGTGGGACCTTTGAGAGGCAAAAGAGAAGATTAAGGCTCTCAAGGGCAAGAAAAAAGGGATAGACGAGGAGCTCCAAAAGGCCACTAATATCGCCATCGCAGGACTTTGTGATGGCTTCTATTTGGCACATCACCAGATTCTGGAGCATCATACTCATCTTGTTTTTTCCCTCTTGAATGCCTTTTGCAGGCCTGATGATAAGGCCTCTGAATGGTTGAAAGAAAAAAAATTTGGTGAGCCCGTTGGCCCTCCCCTTACTGATTTTGATGCTGATGAAGAAGAAGATGAAGAAGATGATGAAGATGAGGAGGAAAAAGTGGAGGAAAATGGTTCCTAATTTCTTTCACCTTTTCACCTTGTTTCTTTCTTTTTTTTCTTTTCTTTCTGTAATCCTTTCAGTCTTTAGCCAATATATGAATGAAATGTTTCCTCCTACTTCTTATACCTTAATTTTTTCTCATTTGTTGGATATGCTTTTGCTTTCTTAATTTTTCTCATTTTATCCATTGTTTTTGCACCTCAGCAATTTATGTGTCCCTACTTAGATAGCCTGAGTCTAATTCTTTGAGTTGGTGCATTTTGAGACTTGCTTCCTAAGTGAAAGACCTTTTTGCATATGTCAAATTTTTTGGTTTTAGGCAAGCAACTTAACGAAGGTATTTGAGTGGAACTTCGATATACATACTTTAAAGGAAGCTATTTACCCACCTTCTGCTTCCCCCTTTTACTTCCCTTTTTCTACTTGGCCAAATTTTTAGCTTTCAGTAAAGGGGTTTTGCTCTTCCTCTTCGGAAAACATATTAGATTCCAAAGATCTTTTCTATGTTTCTTTTGCCTTACAAACTAGGAATTTAGACGCTGATTTTAAACATCAAACTTATGTGTAGTATTTTTTTAGGTAGTCTAAGTGTCATGTGTTCTTTAAATCTATCCCATATGCATCTTTCATTTTAAAGGCCCCGGGTCTAACTTCTTTACAGATGAGGTATAGTCCTTCCCAGTTTGATTGAAGTACCCTATGACCTAGTTTTCGAGGTTTGACTTCAGCAACCCAAAGTACCATGTACCTTATTTTGATCACTTAGGACTTAACCTTATCATTTGCCATGGCAGCTATCCATTGCTAGAAAGCTCTTCTACACAGCTCGACTATCTCTCTATGTTCTTCTATCAGGTCTAGTTTAACCCTTAGGCCAAACTCATTCAGTGCTTCATTGAACACCTCAATCCTTAGAGATAGGTGTGCTACTTCTATGGGAATTAAGGCCTTGCCTCCATAGGCCAGAGAAACAGGGGTTTCCTTGGTGGCTATCCTTAGAGTTGTGTGATAACTCCATAGTATGATTGGTAATTTCCCTAGCCATTTTCCTTTAGCTTCACCAAACCTCTTTTTCAAGCCATCTTTTATTGCTCGATTTGAAACCCTAACTTGACAGTTGCCCTAAGGGTGAATTACTACAGAAAAATATGTCCTAATTCCATGTTCATCCTTGAACTGTTGGAATCATTTGCCAGTGAATTATTTTCTATTATCGGCCACCGACACACTTAAGCATCCAAATCTACAAATGATATTTTTCCAAAAAAAAATTTTGATTTTTTTCGCCAATATGGTTGCCAAATTTTCTACCTCTACCCACTTTATTAAGTAATCAATAGCTACTATGCAGTACTTCACCCCTTCTAGAGTAGTGAGGAGTAGGCCTATAAGGTCTATTCCCCATACTACAAAAGGGAAAGGGTAATTGGCCAAAGTTGCAACTTCAGAGGGGGGCTCTCTGTACTGATGCATGTCTTTGGCACTTGTTACAGTGTTTGACAAGCCTTCTTACATCTTGCCTTAAAGTTGGCTGGAAATAACCCTGCCGAAGTACCACTCTGGCCAAGGCATCAGTTCGGATGTAGGATCCACATCTTCCTTCGTGGACCTCTCTTAGGATCATTTCTATGTATTCTTCACCTGTTCTCTTTTGCAATGGGTAGGTGTATCCTTGGTGCTATAACTCTTTCCCAATGAGAAAGTATATACCACTTATTCTCTTAACTTTTGCCGTTCTTCAAGGGTCTTTGGGGCAAGCTTCTTCTGACAATTACCTCTAAAGTGATGTATTCCATCCTCTATCAATGTTAATCAACATCGCCATGTTGATACTAGGGGTTACTCATTCCTCAGCATATTCAGAAGACTTCGCTAGCACATATACCTTTCTGTTTTCTCGCTTAGGGATTTTTTTTAGAAGGAATTTTCTGAACTTTTCCATTGTTTTCTTAACAAGGTCAAAATAGCTCCTAATTCTTAGTTCCTTCACCTCATACTCCTTCTTTAGTTGCCAAACTAGAAGCTAGGAGTCGTTATAGGGTTGTAGGGATTTTATGCCTACGCTCTCGGCAAACCCAAGCACTGTTATTAGAGCTCCATTCGACAACATTGTTGATTACTGTGAAACTAAATTTCATGGATTTAGAAGTTTCCATTCCTTCTGGAACTTGTAGCACTATTCTCGTGCCCTAATGGTTTGTTTTTTATGCCCCATTGATGAAGAGAGACAACTTCAACTCTTCATCCTTTAGATCTCTAATTTTGGCTTCCACTTCATGGTAGTTCAATAAAAAAAATCTGCTACGACGTGTGCTTTAATTGCTTTCCATAGCTCAAAAATTATATCATATTCTCCTGGCTCTATACACCACTTTATGAGCATCCAGAATGATCAACTCACTTCGTAATGTCCCAGAGTAAGAGACTACTTTGAACAATGATAAGGTATACCTAAAAAAATGGCCGAAGTCATCATCCTACTAATACTAAAGCAAAAATTACGTTTTGTAGTACTGGGTAGTTCACTTCAGCATTATACAGTAATTTGCTCACATAGTATAAGGGTAATTGTTGTCCATTTTCTTCTCAAACCAAGACTAAACTTACAGCTTTTTCACTCACAGCTAGATAGAGTATGATGGGTTCTCCTACCTTCAACTACCGAAGTGTAGGTAGCATGGCCAAATAGGATTTAAGATTTTCCCATGCTTTCTGGCACTATTCATCCCATATGGGTTAATCTTCTTCGACACTGATATCTCTTTTACTTTCTTTTGCTAAAATTTTGAAGGAAGGCCTACAATGATCACTACAATGTGAAATGAAGTGACTTAGTGCAATAATCTTTCCTATGAGCCTCTAGACATCCTTGACCATCTTTAGAGTCCTTGAGCCAAATAAGGCTTGATCTTGTTAAGATTTGCCTCCATGCCCCTTTTTTATACCATAAAACTGAGGAACTTCCCCACAATGACCCCGAATATACAATTTTCTAGGTTTAGACATATGCCAAACTTCTTTAGTTGCTGGAATGTTTCCCGAAGATCGATAATGTGATCCAAGGTGCCTTGAATTTTCACAATCATATCATCAATGTACACTTCTGTGTTTCCCCCAATTCATTCAGCAAACACTTTATCCATTAGGCATTAATGTGTGGCTCCAGCGTTCTTTAAGCCAAAAGGCATCCTTATGTAATAAAAGGTGCCTTCATCAATTATGAATGAAGTCCTACTAAAGGCATTGAGAAAACTCAAGACTTTGTATCCCGAGGTCGAGTCTACTAGCTGATCAATCAAAGACAAGGGATATGAATCTTTCAGACATGGGCATTGACCTTTGTGAAGTATATGCACATTCACAGTTTATCACTATCTTTTTTTATAGTGATCACCACACTACTTAACCAATCTAGATACACGACCTTCCTTATTACCCCTGCCTCTAGGAGTCGCTGGACTTCTTGTTTAATGATGGCCCTCTTATTCGGCGTGATATTTCATTTCTTTTGCCTTGTATGCTGTACATTAGGGTCAATATTTGAGCTATGCTAAATAATGTCTCGAATAATTCTAGGCATATCCTTTAGTGAGTAAGTGAATAGATCTTTGCTTGAAGTCAAGAATGCTACCAGTTGAATTTTCCTTTTTCAGGTATATTTTTCCTAATATTGGTACTTCAGTCACTTATGAGTTCTAAACTCTCAATGTCTACATACATTTCTTTGACTCTAGAATCTTCAGTAGCTTAAGGATCCTTTGAGAATGGCATCATAAATATTTGGATCTATCTCTTTAAGGGAGCCCAGCGAGCCTTCATAAATACCTTTTGCAATTCTACTTAATCAACGAAGATCAGTCTCATTTTCCAATTTGAATGTGACTGTCAGGTACTTTACATCCAATCTCATGTGCAAGGCTCCTAGATTTTGTCTGCCTATTACGGCATTATAGGGCAAGGGCACATCAATGATGATGAACTTGGCCATCCTAGAAGCATACAATTCCTCTATACCCCCTACAGCCTTATAACTAATCCATCAAGCTTTGTCAGCTGATTTACCATTTTGATGAGGTCAAGGTACCTATCTTTCTTCCTTTCTTCTTTCTTTCTGACAAAGGAAGACCAATAGTAATTGTTTAAATAACCCCAGCAGAAGGAGGTAGTTGTCTCCAAGGACTCTTGTGGTTTTTTTTGTGGTTGGAGTTATAATCATCCTTATCATATTTTCGATCCTCATTCTTCCCCCTCTTTTGGGAAATAGGAATAGAAGATACCTTAGCAACTGGCCTTATTTGATGAGAGCTTCAATGTACATTTTCAGCTGATAACAATCTTCAGTGTCGTGACCGTAGTTCTAGTGATAGTTGTAGTTCTTCATGTTTTTCTTCTTGTTGGAGGCCATTGTCTTTGGCCTCTGAACCTCCCTTGTCTTTCCAAAGCTGTAAGGATATTAGCTCAGGAGGTAGTCAAGGTGGTGTACATCGGTGACTCCCTTATTCCTTCGTTTTTTCAAAGTTACTTGTTGTTGCCTTCTCCTTAATGTTTAAATTGACATCCTTGATCATTTCACCTTGCATCCATATTTTCATCACCAACAGTCATTTCTTTGGCTATCATTCATTGTTTTGAGAGCAAGATACAAACCTCAGGCGATAAATCTATGACTTTGAAAGCCTCTTGGTTGAAATGATTTACATAATCTCAAAGAGACTATTTGTCTCTTTAAGTTATGCTGAACAGCTAAACGATTTTTTCAGCCAAATGATGACTCCTGATGAACTAATGGGAAAAAAAAAAGTAGTCAACTCTTTAAAGGAAGAAACATAACTAGAAGGTAAAGAATTGTACCAAGTCATGGCAGGACTGGAGAGATTTATCTCAAAGAACTTGCACAACGTGGCTTCATTAGTGCCACTAAGCGCCATGTTTTTTTTTGTTGGTAATATTAGAGATGGGATGGTGGATCTCCCATCCCATCATAAGAGTCCAACCGAGGGAGCCTAAAATCCTACAGTATTATGGCATCTTTAATCACAGGCATAAAGAGGGCCTCATCTCCGGCTGGTGCTCCAGACAAGCAAGTCCATACAGGCTTACACATAATTTGTTCCTCTATCTTGTCCATTCTCGCCGAGTGTTTCATCATGAGAGAGTTGGATGCAAGAAGAAAAGGTTCTCCAGCATGGAGACATTCACTCAAAAGGCATAATGTTCTTCTCTTTTCCCTCCTTTTTTTGGCTTTGAGCAGGTGGGCTCTCAAAGTTAGACTCATCCCAAGCATTGCCACTTGAATCCCTTGAGGAACCTTTGGCTGAGGTTAAAGATTTTTGTGGTGTAGGCTCCTTCCAAGGAGACTTCTGTGGTACATGCTACTCAAAGTGATGAGTGATTTCAGAAATGATAGTGCATTGGAACTAGCACTAAGAACCCATTGTTAGAGTAATCAAGTGATCATCCTTACGCGGGTCATTTTGCTGACCATTTTGATCTTCTTCTGTCAAAAGACTTTTATAGTGGAGAATTTGGCAATGCCTTGTTTTTGTACACCAGAGTAGTCACAACGGTGATGTGTGCCTGGTTCCAACTGACAATGCCATTTGGTGTCCTTAGTTATCACCAGAATCTGAGAGTTCCATGATTGGCCTACTAGTAGGCTTCTCCATAGTTAGCATGTTCCAAAAAGTAAAAAAACGTGGGGCGAGGGGCATCTTCAAAAGGTTTCCAATGAGGTATCCTCTGACACTCAAGTTAGGTGTGGGACAAAAATGGGAGTATTTTTGGGAAGAAGAAGGGGTGGCATACCTTAGCTAAACAAAGTTTACCCATTATAGAGTCCTTTAAGCATGTGAGTATGAAGGGAACAATCCCAAATTAGTTGACGACATGTCTAGTAGAGATTTAGAGTGAGGTAACAACATATCCCAACCAACCTCTATAACTAACTATTCTAATAGGTGTAGGGTAGGCGTTATACACGAACTTATCAATACGGCCGTAAAAGTCTTGTTAATGGGGAGCTAGCTCCTTGGCGCTCACATATTGATGTACACTTAGATGCCAAAATCCCTCTATTAGCTATTAGGGATACCTCGGAGGTGAAGGTTATTCCAAGATACCTCATTCTTTTCGAAGTATACCTAGTGAAGGGCTCCTTCAGCATGCATTATGTCCTCTTGTTGCCAGTTTTTGCTTATTCATGCAGTAGATTTCCCAGGGTGCATGACCCTTTGGCCATCAACTATTATTCTAAGGTTATAATTATATTTAATTATGTTATGCAGAAACAAACAACAAACACAATTATTAGAATAATACCTTAATAAAATATCATGACTCAATGTGTAAAATAATGTGTAAAATACAATCATTTCATGATTGGCTTGCACAACACTAACATAGAGGTAATCTTTCAAATGTTTACCATTCATTTAAAATTTTAAATGCACTATATCCTAATCTTTGAAGAGCTTTAGGGGTATGAGGGTGACCGTATTAATTATATACATCAAGAGAATGTAGAACTCCAGTCCCAACTCACCACTGTCTAAGAGCAGGTCGTAGCTCAGTGTGCCTGTCAGGCTCATATGAATAAGAGGATGCGAGGGTTTAAATCCTTCATGTAGACCATGATTGGGATGTAGTAGTCACAAGCTAGCTCCAATGTGATGGCTATATTCATAGCAACCCTTGACCAAATGTCAATTTAGGGGAACCTGCCCACAAATATTGATCCCGGCTTTGTAGCTAAAGGATTGGGTACAGGGAGATCCTATCCCCCACCATATGGTTCCTACCTAGTGCCTCTAGGATCTTATCCCCTTCCTCTTTACCCTATTAAGCGGTTCTAAGATGCCATATCCTGATCCCTCCTAGATCCTATCCATGGATGATGAGATCTCAACAGCAATCTCAGCCGACAATGCCATTTTATTAGCATCCACCAATATTGACTGCATGTGGTCTTTGATGATTGTTTCCAGTAACAACCTCAAGTGACATTTTATCAGTCTCACTAGAGATAGAGTGGGCCGCCACTGGGATCGCACACAACACAGCTGTAGGAGCCAAATTGTTTTCCTAATATGTCGTGCTTGATTGACGACTAAACTTAGGTTGGGAGTCGAGTACCTTTAACAAAGGAGTAGACTCAGCCTCAAGAAGCCGATCAAAGCGAAGGTAAGGATGATCATCAGGACACAAATACCCTTCTCAACTTTCAATTTTTTTAAGTGTTTCTTTGTTTTGTTGGACGTAAACATATTTTACTAAATTGACTTTTGTATTAATAATATATTATTTTTATTTCAATTTTGGTTCCCATTAAATTCAAAAATGTGTGTGTGTGTGTGTGTGTGTGTGTAAACTATTGATTAATATTTAAAAAAACCATGTAAATGGTGCTATTTAATGTTTCAATCATTTGGTGTGACTAATAGAATCAGTCACTCATTTAATGGGCACCATGACCAGTGTTACCACTCTAAGAACTTAAATACAGTGACAATATTTAATGTGTCAATCTCCCCGGAGCTATACATGTTCTGTAGGCCAACAGAACAATGCTCACTATATTACCCAAGTGGCCCTCTTGGTCTTTATGCAAATATATGTATATTGGTCAAACCATAATACACATATTTACATTTATGCACAGTATGATAGATAAGAAGCAAAACACTAGCACAATTCTTAGTTTTAGCTTCAATACATTAGGCAATCTTATTAAGTTTTAGTGACCAGCCACTGCACCTGTAACTTCCACTAATAAACTGTATCATTCTAGCTATGTAACCCCCTATTTTATTTTTTCTATTATCAAGTAGAGACTTAGAGCAAATGCATAAATTTTGTTGTACATCAAAAGCCCACCTATGGACCAAGTTATGGATTTTCTAAGTTGGTTACCAAATTCTGATCAAATGAACAGTAACTTAGCCAAATTTGGAATGTCATATCTTTGGCAACAGGGCTCCAAATTTAGAAATTCTAAATTCTATTTCAACCTCTATATGTGCTCTAGGTGTGGTCAAATTTTCATACCAATATTCCTTCTACATAGGGAGTTATGGAACTTTAAGTGCAGAGTCAAAATTCTAGTCACTTTATGACCATTTTGCCCATACAAAATTTCATAAGATTCATACACTGATGTGCTCTAAAAATCATGAAATACTCCAGTTTAATACTAGACATATTGGAGTTCATGTGTGTAAAATTTCACAAGAAAACTCAAACTAGAACTATTAGTTTGAACGTTTTCTTTCAGGTGTTCCTGAAAATGGACAGAAAGGGGAGTAAGCTCTTTGTAAAGAACTTAGTAAGGGCTTTCAATGTAAAGTCTTCCATAGCAATGTACCACCTAAAATCCAAAGACATGAAAACACACAAAAACAACACATAAACACAAATATGGCAATCATATGCATCAACAAACACAGCAACACAATAAATAAAATGCGCCAGCAACAACAACATTAGGGTTAGTCATAAACATTTAATAAAACCATAACATATCACAATAAGATCACTATGGCAGCCCTCCTTAAGCTTTTTCTTGGTCTTAAGAGTCTTTTAAGTCTTAGTTAGTACTAACTTGGGCTCTAGAAACCCTTCTTTCTGTTAGTGTTGTGCCCAAAAGCCAATCATGAGATGATTGTATTTTTTGCACAATGAGTCATGATATTTTATTAAGGCATTAATCCAGCAATTATGTTTTTTGTTTTGTTTCTACGTAATGAAATAAACATAATTGTAACCCTAGAATAATGATATTCTCAAACGTCCCTGGTCTAGTATTATTGTGGAACGGGTTGCAATAATACAAAACGACTAGCATATGTGGAGACTAATATAAGATATGTAGTCTACATATAGGTACAAGTTGGAGAACTTGTGTGCTAGACTGACCCACCATGAGAACACTACATTGATCGTTATATAAGTGTCATAAGTGATTCTCATAGTGATCATGGTATATGTAGTCCTTCGACCTAAGATCATCAAGGTTCCCTACATGTGAGTCACATACTTTGATACTTTCCTTTGTTTCTCGTAACTAAGTGAACTTGAAGGAGGTCATTGGGTATGTCACATATCATGCGGAGGGATTTGTATGATCAAGATGGGATTTGTCCCTCCCATGTAACGGGAGTGATATCATCAGGCCCCTTGATAGAGTGAAACTTAGAAATTGCATGGCCATGCTTGGATGAGTTGATATACGATATCAATGTCATCAGTTTAAGTTGGTCTACTCGATAATCAAGAAACCAAAGATTGGGCTATATGAGAATGACACATTCCATGTCTCATGCTTAGTCTTAATATCTTGGACAAAGGGACAATGGTGTTAGTGTTATGCCCAAAAGCCAATCATGAGATGATTGTATTTTTTGCACATTGAGTCATGATATTTTATTGAGGCATTAATCCAGCAATTATGTTTGTTGTTTTGTTTCTGCGTAACGTAATAAACATCATTTTAACCTTAGAATAATGATATTCTCAAATGTCCCTGGTCTAGTATTATTGTGGAGTGGGTTGCAATAGTACATAATGACTAGCATATGTGGAGACTAATATAAGATATGCAGTCTACATATGGGTACAAGTTGGAGAACTTGTGTACTGCACCGACCCACCATGAGAACACTACATGGATCGTTATATGAGCGTCATAAGTGATTCTCATAGTGATCATGGTATATATAGTCCTTCGACCTAAGATCATCAAGGTTCCCTATATGTGAGCCACATACTTTGATTCTTTCCTTTGTCGTTCGTAACTGAGTGAACTTGAACGAGGTCATTGGGTATGCCACATATCATGTGGAGGGGTTTGTATGATCAAGATAGGATTTGTCCCTCCTATGTAACGGGAGTGATATCTTCTAGTCCCTTGATAGAGTGAGACTTAGAAAATGCATGGCCATGCTTAGATGAGTTGATATACGATACCAATGTCATCAATTTAAGTAATCAAGAAACCAAAGATTGGGCTATACGAGAGTGACACGTTCCATGTCTCGTGCTTAGACTTGATATCTTGGACAAAGGGACAATGGCATATATCATTGATGACCATAAAGGTTTAGTCGAAGCACCGACAATCTTGTCACTTGGGTAGCAATGATGGGTTGCTAGACACCGCTTATTGCTTATGATCATAAATGTGATTTTTTATCATTGCCAACGTGGTAAGAGCCTATTGGGTCGCACACATAGAGCTATTTGGATCATTAGAGTGCGTGGGCTAGTTATTTAGGTTATGGTTTCACAATAATTTCGTATTAAATTCCTTGGAGGACGCAAGCTAGCACTGTGAACGCAAGAGAAACGCATCTGCCGGGACGTGGTGGAAGTGTGGTGATCCTAAGAGGCTCGTGTGGATACCATAGAGAGCTTGAACACGTCAATGGTTCAAGTTTTATGATTCGACTCTACAGTTGAGTGAGAGATCTTAACCGAAAATTAGGTATGAAAATTTTCGACCACCCGGTTTACCCCGTTTCACTTGGATCCTGGAGGGTTTCGGTTAAATTCCCCTGCGCCTGTTTGGCTCCCGAAACCCAACACTTTCTTGCTGCCATCTTTAGCATGGTAACACAAAGGCCAAAACCTTACCATGCTTATTTCCCCTTAACCCATACTTGGTTCCTTGAGCTTTTTGCTCTCTTCCAAACATGGTATTAGCTTCATGGATGTTTGGAAATACAATAAACAATCCAGGAAACTTTAGAAAACCCTTACCTTTTGCTAGAAATTTGATGAACCTTAATAGAACCGAAAATAGGCTTTCTTGCACTCTTTGATGTCTTCTTTGCTTTCTCTTGCTTCCTCTTGATTTCTTAAGGTATGGTGGCTATGAAGGTGGTGGAAAGGTTAATGAAGAACCCTTGGCTACTGGAGGCCAAAATTTAGAGGAAATGGCAAGAAAATGAATATTTTTCTTCATTTATACATCATTTTGACCTTGGTGGCATATACGTAAATTTTTTAAACTTTGGCCAACACTTGGACAAATTATTTCCAACCATTTTGGCTGGGAAAATGACAATTTTTGGCCTCTTTTACCTTGTCAAAAAATCATTTTGACTTTAGGCAGAAATGTGGACACTTAACACCTTAGTTGGCATTATGCCATAATTAGTAAACTTTGCCTCTTTGAGCACTTTGGTCCCCAAAAATATTATTAATTCCTTCCATGTCCTTTCTTGATAATACCATCCATGTCCTTTCTTCATAATTCCATCCATGTCCTTTCCATAGTTATCTTCGGAAATTTGTGCAATTGAGTATCCAACTTTTGTAACCTTACAATTTAGTCCATAGGTTACTTGAAAATTAGGCGATGTGCCAATGCTTTCTTAAGGACCAAGCTATCATTGTTTTTTCCACTTAAGGGGGTGTATATTGAATACTTTATACTTCACAAATCATATACTATGGTGAAAATTCAAGCATATAAGTTTAAGTCCTTATGCTATAATTTTCCCATTTTCTGAAGGAGGCAATAAACAGGGTGACTAATAATTTCAGCCACTCCTCCTGGAGCAACTAGTGCTTGTGCAACTAACGTATTCTATCTTAATTTAATTGCTTAAGGTGACTGAATAGTCAATCAGTTTCTTGCTCTTATCTCACAATGGGCTATTGTGACTTAAAGGAATGGCCTAATTAGCATAAAGGTTAAGTGGGAAATCAAAAGTTAATTCATTTTAACTTAAGTTTTCAATTTTTATTATTTTTATTTTTACATCTTTTTACTTGAAACAAATTTTATTTAAAATTCAATATTACATAGGTTTAATAACCCATTGAAAATATATTTTTTATAATATCATTAAATTTTTATGAATTTTTATTTTTTAATATGTAAAATTATAAGCATTCATAAAAATTTAATAATATCATGAAAATTTACTTCCAAATGGATTATTACATATACATAATATTGGCTTTCGAATGAATTTTTTTCCTAGGCAAAAATAAAAAGAAAAAATAAAAATAAGCGCTTTTGGATTAAGTTGACTTAAGTTGAAACGAGTTGGCTGCAAGACTCTCCCATTATGTTTCTAAAAGCAAGTTTTACAATTGTTAGGCTCATTCCTCAATGCTTGGCCCAGGCTAGGAATACAAAGGAAATGTAATAAAAATGCAAAGAGAACTTAAGGGACTTGATTGAATATGTAAATGATGGACTATGTGCGAAACTGAGAAGGTTTGGGTTCAATGTGCACATGAAAAGTTAGTATGATGTTAATGCTGAGAAGTGAAGTTTGGGGACCAAATTGCACTTCATATCGAGTACTATTAGTCAAACAATGAGGCATTTATGGGCTAATGACACCATGCAAAATAATGCAAGGTTAAGTGAGCATTAAGGCCAATTAATGGGCCAAGTGGCAATGTCCGGGCGTGCATGTACCCATTAAGCCATTAAGCCATCATTTTCGGTAAAAAAAAAAATGTCCTAAGAGTGCTTGACTGAGTGGGCTTGTGTTCTTGAAAGAGTCTTGGTGTGTTGCTACCGTTTTCATGTCAGATTGTTGTTGAAGTGAAGCTTGAAGGAGAAATCAAGCTTTGATTTCGTGATTTTGGTACTTGGAGACGTTGTCATTGAAATTTCAAGCTCGGTCTTCGATAGTCAAGCACAAACCAAGAACTCAAGCTTGGATTTTGAGGTAGGGATTCACGTTCTACTTGAATTCTTGGTAAATTTTCCATAATCAAGTTGTTATGGTGACTAAGTGATGGTTAAAATATACTATATGATCTTAGTTGCTAGATGGGCATATTGAGGAGCTTTTGGGCTAATGTTATGTGGCTAGCTAGTCAAGTAAATGGCATGTGTTAGAATTCCTAGTGAGTGAGGCCAACTTGTTATTGAATTCGGAGCTCTAGTGGAAGGGTGAGTGAAACTATGAAGTTTGGTGTGCAAGAATGCACATGAACACATGCTAGAGGTTTCGGTCGAGAGTACCATTGTGGTGTGTGTGTGGGTTTTGCATGCTTGAGTGATTTGTTGTGCTTGCTAACCCATTATAGAATTATGCCTATGTTTATATATGCCTCGGTTAGCTATGTGAATGTATTATGTGCTTTGTATCTTGGTGTTTTCATGTTTTCATTGCAGGTTATGCTTAGCTAGAGGAGGTTAAGTCTCGAGTTAACTAAATAAACTCCATTATGAGTCATTATGAGTTGTGAACCCTACTGAGTATTAGTACTCATGCCCATAATATTTGTGTTTCAGGCAAGGATATAGAGCTTGAGTGATTTGTGCTTGAGTGGGTTGCTTGTGTACTAGTTGTACCTTTGTGCTCAAGGTATGTGCCAACTTGTACTTGGCTTGAACTTGTGTATTACGAGTCTTATAGTTTTTGGCCGAAACTTATGCTTAAGTTTTGCAGGCTTGAGTAGTTGTGGGACATGTCTAGGGGCAAGATGGATGTGTGGACCGTAGCTTTGATTGTGGTGTTCACCTTCATGACCATGAATATGGCCATCGGTTTAGTGCTGCAGTGTGTGCTTCTGTATGGCACACTTAGGGTTCTCTTTGGGGAGTAAGGATACTTGGGCTGTAACACATAACTTTGGCTTAATTTTGGACAGTTAGTATCCTTGGCATATGGCCAAGTAAGTGAAGTTGTGTATGGCTATTTTGTGTACATTTTAGCCTCGGTAGGTTGGTTTCGGTTGTGTTTATGTTGGATGCTTCCAAGCCAAGTTATGCTATGTTTATATGATGATGGATGAGCTTCATGTGTTGATATTCTTGAGCACCAAAGTTGGCCAAATACATTGAGCATGAAAAAACTTATTTTCAAAGGTACAAAGATGTGGGCTTCTTGGTTGCCATGCATTATATGTAGTGCACTTGAAGGACACACATCCTAGACACTTAAGTATTTAAGTGTATGCCTTGCTTGTATTGCAAGTTACTATATCTATTGCCTTGCTTGTATTGCAAGTTATTGAGTACTGCCTTGCCATGTGTTGCAAGCTAGTGGTTGGGCCTTGCTTAAGCTACAAGTAACTAAACAGAACTTTTTATAAGCCTCTTGGGGCACCTCCCAGGTTCTTAGCTTAAGAAAATAAGACTTAAAACCACCTAATAGAAAGTTGGCCGAAATTAAAAGCAGTTGATAAAAGATGGATTTAGTTGTCTACTAACTTTCTAGGTAGTATTGGTGAATGGCGCTAAGTGTGCATAAGCTGGGGCCTGTGTGGAGTGTGACAACAATGGTTTAGAGGGAGCTTAAGTGAATCCAAAACAAGTTAGAAGGATAAGAAGGAAAAAGTTAAACATTCAACAATAAAAGGATTGAAGACATTTATGACTTTGAAAGTCTTACTATTCATTGGCTGTTAAACTCAGATTTTTTAGGGGTCTCTAATTCTTCATAGCCCTCCACATCAAACCACCAATCTAGCTCTAAATTCCTTGGAATAAAAGGGTCCCAAAGCATTCCAATTAAGCCTCTAGCAGGATTGTTGTGGATTTGTTGCATTTAAAGGTCTTCTTATGAGTTTTGGGCCTAAACCTTAAGGTAAACTCCTTCTTAAGATTTGAGATTATTCTAAGGTTGTTAAAAGGTTAGGAGAGGTCTTAATTTTGTGCTCTTGGTGCACATTTGGGCTTGAATTAAGCTTCAAACTCAAAGGAACCTAATTGAGCTTCATTGTGCTTTTTAAGATTATGCTTGCCTCAATCTTTCTTTGGTTTCATTCTGTCATAAGGGTCTCTGTGTTTATTTCCTTAATTAATGCATTAAGACATTTTTCTATCACATGGGAGTAAGTTTGGGTTGAGATCCAACAGAATTGGATAAAAGATAAAGGCTCTTGAGGTAAGATTGTGCAAAGTACACATAAAGAGGCGAGCTCTCAGGGGTCATAGTGCCATTCACCTAAAAAGCCATAACACCAAAAGGCCTTTTGGGACTATAGTGCAGCATCAGTCCCTAGTGCCTCAACATCGCAGTTGAAACCGCCCTAAGATAAAGGGGTCTAAGTGGAATCCGATGGAATGGTTTTGACCCTAGGCCTATTCTAAGGCATTTAAAAGCCTAAACTAGGTAAAATACCCACTCCTAAGTCAATAATAATAATGCATTCGTTAATAGGTACTCAATTGTATGGATAAGGGTAGGGAAAAAAAAAGTGGACAAGGGGACTAAGAAGGGTTTGAGTCCTCTTTTGGCCCAAGAGGAAGGTCATGGATCTCCTGGGTAATGGTGCGTAACCCGAGGAAGTCCTAACCAAACCGTGAGGTTTGGTAAAGTGAGTCACTAAGGTACCCTAGTTAAGCTCAAGAAGCTAAAAAAGTAGAGCCACTAAGATGGTTACCTTGTACAACAAGAAAAAGGAAAGTCAGGTAAGTGCAGAGGAGTAAGTGACAATCAACTATGAAACTTGTAAATGGACTTCATGAGGTAAGGTGCTAGCAAGGATACAAGACCAATGTCTTAAGTACCTTCATTGTATGAGCTCACATCTAAGTATGCACTTTCGGGTGTAAAAAAATCTTAACTGCATATGTTTGCATCATGCATCCATACATCTCATGTGCATTATATCCTTCTGATTGTTTGCTATTGTGTGCTTTTATTGGTTGTTTGTTTTCCATATTGCATACTTGCTTGTGTTTCTTGTTTTCAAGAACTCCAAAGGACTCTTTCTAAGTACATTCATGTACTCATCCCTTACATTACATTGTGTAGGTACTAAAGCCACTTAGCCTAACAACTAAATGACAAGTTTTAGGGCAAGTTTCTTTTGTTTGCAAGTACTTGTTTATTAAAATCCTGAGTTTCTAAGTTTACATATGATATAAGTAAAGTGCTAACTAAAGTGCTTATGCCTTGACAGTTTAGATGTTAAGTTGCACTAAGATAAGGAATGAGTTAAACAATTGAAGGTAGGTTGCTCGATATGAGTCAAGAGTCAATCTTAGTAGCATTTGACCTCATATGTTCATGTACTGTGTGTACTAATTCGTTGCCTCTATAAGGACCATTGGCATGTAGAACACTTGAGTTATTTTTTTGCGCATGCTAAGTATGTAAAGTATGCATAAGTTGTTACTTGACTTAAGCAACTAGTGTTTTGATGTCTTGGTTTTTCTTAACTATGTTTTCAACATAATGTTGCAGATATGTTTTCTTATTTAGTTTATTTACTTATTAATTGCACGATGAGGACAATGCATGCATTATAACCTTGTAGCATAGGCTAAGTAACTAATTGCATGTAAAATTTTTAATTTACCACAGGTAATGACTAATTAACCAACTATAACTATGTGAGATCATAGTCCCTTAGTGCCTACACTAATTAGTTAATTCAAGGTATTGGACCCTTTTTCATGACATTGCTTATAGCCCAAATGCTGTGCTTGGGCGCTATAGAAAGGCCTCAAATTGGCTAATCAAGCGATCACTTTACCTCTGCATATTAAAATGGACTAAAAACTAGCAATTCAACTACTTGAGTCATCTCACTGTAATTCAAAATTTATATAATGCCTTTTTTTTCTTTTTTGGAATGTAGGTTGCTCAAAGAGATAGTCCAACTACTTCAAGTCTCACATATTTATAAATAAGGAAACACTACGATGGACGCTTTTACTTGGCACCATTATGTTTTTGGTGATGTCTGGATTTTGCTCAATCTTCGGGTTGACTTTATGGGCCTTTCTTGCCCTAGGACTATTAGACTTTCAGATTTCGTTCCTTATAATCCTCCTTAAATTGCTACTTTTTTCCATGTTCTAATATTAAGCCCTTTTCTAGATGCTACCATCCCTTGTATTTTCAGTTGGTCTTGGATGTATTGCATTGGTTGATACTTTTGGATGATAAAAATAATGGCCTAATTTATTAGAGCTCATAAACATAATGAGTACTTTATTGGAGCTCAAATCCCATCTACCAACTATTGTAGATTTTTTTGCTAATCTACCAATGATGGAGTAGTGAAGTGGACCAAATCAACTTTTAATACTTAAAATAGTGGAGCCTCACCCTAAAATGAAAAAACTAGTTTACATACGCGGTGTTGTCATGAAATTCCAAGTTTAATTAAGTTCTAGAAAAGTATATAAATTTAATTTTTATAGCCAAAAATATTATTGTAAAAGTGAAGGTAGGCCCCGTTTGAGAACAACTTTTGTCATCAACGTTAGAGTTTTGGATAAATTATTTAACGGTTGAGATGAAAACGCTGAAGCTAAAAGCTAAAAGCTACCCTTGGATAGCTTTTTCAAAACTCTAACGCTAATCACTGACGCTAATGCCAAACAGGGCCGTAATTTTATCATTCAAGAAGGCAAATATAATATTTTACTCAACTAGACTAAACTAATTAGGATTTGTATCATATATTACATTTTTTATACATCTTCACTTAAATTCACTAACCATTCATGTAGTAGAGCTGATAGAGGACAAATTTGAAACGACACTCATGCAAAATAATGGACAAATTATTTTCACAAATAGTGTAATAAGTTAATAAAAATCCATCATTTCCTATAAATAAAAAAATGGATACGAGTATGTGTAATAATAATTAAGTATTAAAATTTTATTTCAAATCCAAACTTACTAGATGAAGATAACTGAAGAAAAATTTTATACATATAAACTAAAAAATTAGGAGCCTACAAAGAGCATAAACATTGGCGCTATTTTTAGTTTTAGTTATACATGGAAGTTATATTTTTTTGCCTATTTTTTTTATTATATATGGTTAGAAGATCAAATTTTTAAATTAGTTTGAATTGTCAATAAATGTTAAAAATGCGGTAATGATGTGGTTAGAACACATTCTTTTTAGTTTCCCTAAAAACATAATTTATTAGGTTAAACATTAATATTTTGAATTGATGGTCAAAGGTAGGTCAAATTATTTTGGTAATTATTAAATTAATATTAATGTTTGGAAAAAATAAATTGATTTCTTTGATTATGGACTTAAATGGTCATTAATGTTAATTTGATTTCATTTTTTGAAATATTATTTTTCCACTAAAATTGCATTATTTCCTTAATTTTCAATTTTGCGCTTTTAAAGAATTTTATAATATGTGGCGAATTAGCTGGAATCCCGTAGCAACTAACTTTTGTGGCTTAATTGCAGTTTTTCATGCATGATAGTTCTCAATTGAAATATAAAATAAATATTTTTATAATGTGTGGCAATTAAAACCGTAATGCACTCCGTAATTAATATTTTTTCTTCCAAAAATCACTATTATTTACTTGACGTATAAAATAAATGGGGATATATTCTCTAAGATTAACGACTCAAACTAACCTTATGTTATGGGAATTTTATCAATGCTTTACTTTCAGCTTATATATTATTTATTAATCTGTTAACTTGTTAAAAATACACTAAAATAAAAAATGAAAGTACGAGATCATAGTTACTTGTTATTTAAGATGATTTAGGTTCTTTCTCAAAACTATTGCTACAAAATTTTACATATTTTTTTAACCTTATGTTTATTTACATAATAGTTAGGAGGTTAACTTTTTGAAATTAAATAGTGTTGATAATTTCCATTTCTTCTATCTAGGAAAGTAAAAATTTGCCATATTAGGAATGACATGCTTTTAAACTTTTAGAGTGTTGAAAAATGAGTTAATTTATTTGGTTTCAGAATTAAACTAGCTTTAATACCTGGCGTTGCCTCGGGAGTAAGTTGTGAAGAAAATATGGATGAATTTTAAATGGGAAATATACACATAGAAAAAAATTAATTTAAATACTTGATGTTGCCATGAGGAGCAAATAGTTAGAAATAATAAATAATATAATAAATTTTTTAAATAAAATGTTATTCAATGAAGTAACACTTTAAGTAAAATGACAGTAATACATGTCCTGATATTATGTACGATAGTTCAAATAAAATTATGTGATTATACAACTTAATAATCATCTGTTGTCAGTTAATTTCATAAGAAATTATATTCAAATAAAAAAATGTTCTACTATTATTGCTTATTATTTTTATTTTTATATAGTTCATAATAACAATAGAACATGAATTAGGTAAAAAATTAAAAAATGTTTAAATTAAGTTCGCAACCCCAGGTAGAGTTATAATGGCTTTGCCTAGCCAAATCCACAAACCTAGTTTGGGAAACCCTAGGTCCTTTAAATCTAATATCTCTCATCTACAGTGTAAAAAATTCTAAGTAGTAAAAAAATGATTAAATTAAAATAATTATGTAAGACATTACAAAAAAAATTTAATAGTTAACAAATTCTTAAGTATAATTTGTACATTAGCATAAATTGTATAAAATTTTATCTTTTCACACAATTTACAAAATTTTATATTATTGATCAATGAGAAAAATGTATATGCAAGAAAAACACTTTTATTGTGGAATGTTGCACTAGTAAAACATATACAGAAAGAATAAGAAAAATTAATAAATGAGTATGAGTATTTTAAATATTAGTTTAAAAAACATACTATTGGCCTCCTCAATCCAACTGCTACCAAGGGACATTGATCTCAACTAATATTCTCCTGAACTACCAATTCTTTCTCATACAACCTCCAGGTGTTTAGAAATAGGTATGTTACACCTCATACTTTACAACATCTCCTAAATGTCATTGCTTGGAAATGTTTCCAAGTATTAAAGGAATATAGCTACATTAAAACATTCAGATTGTAGATTTTGGCATAGGATAAATTAAATATAAAATGAAGTATAATTAGCTTAACATGCTCTCTACCAATAAGGATGATAAAAATTATTCTATTGCTCTTACCCTTCCCGAATCACCCACCCAAACTTGACCATACTCACAAAGCCTTAGAGAGGTTATGGATTTATGAATTCCATTTGATCTTGCCCTTAATAAATTAGTTTATTTGTCTCTTAAACTTAACTTTTATCCCAAATGAAGTTAGAATCTAGAGCAAATTTTCCTTTGTTACTTTATTTTTTAAGTTTTTTAGTTATTATGTCTTTGTAAAAGAAACCTCTACTTGCCTGCACTATCTCCAAACTCAAACTTACCTCTAACAAAAAAGGGTTAATGAGGGTATGTGTTGAACTCTACCCGAGCTTACCAACTCCCCCTTGCAATTAGTGTATTTCTTCATGAATTTGTATAGAACAACATTAAACTAAGTTTTAAAGAAAATTACAAAGAAAATGAATATATTTAAAATATATAAGGTTTATATTGAATGACTAAGCTGACATTCACTAAGTTTGTTGTATGAAGATAAAGTATCAAATGAAAGACCAGAAAGGCCCGAATGAAAAAAGAAACCTCTATATTTGAGGGTTCACCATAGACAAATCTAATTTGTATAATTTTATAGAAATAAATTGAAATTTTAATAACCAAATCTCACATCTCCATACGATATTTTATTGAAACTGAGAGAATTCATGTATCAAAGCCATGTAAAAAATAGCACAATATTTTACAAAAGTAACCCGAGCTCATCATGTTTTAAAAACCATAGACAAAAATCTCTCTACCTCATCAAGGTTTCCTCCTTGTACAAACGCAAATATAATATATATGGAAATAAAAAAGATGGAATGAGCAAAGAACTTAAAAATAAAACCGTAATAAACAAAAATCTAGACACTAGTTAAGAAAAAAACTTGTTAGGATGAAGTAATAAAACACCGAACAAAAATATCAAAGAGAACAAATAGACAAACATACATTTTTGCAATTGTCAAATGAAGTTGAGCTCTCATTATATAGTGTTTGATATTTTAAGGCAATAATGGAATTAATCTTTGCTATTAAAATGTAATATTTATGATACTAAAAAAATAATGCTATTAAAACATAACTCAATTTGACATTTAATCATTACTCAAATAGAAACATAAATCACATTCCATGTTTACAATTCAAATTTAACCATTAACATATACTAAAAATGTATATATATATTAATGTATAGGAAATCAATATCGGGTCATATTCAATAACCTGATTTTCTTCATTTTATATTAATTTAATTATATTTAAGAGTAGTAAAAGAAATGTGTATATATATGGAATTTGGTCGAAATTGGAAGGAATCAATTAAGATGCAGTTTTGGGTCTAAAGCTTCAATCTAGAGTTAATTACGAGATTAACTAACTAATTTTGAAGTGACTTTTAATTGGGCTATTAATTAACATGAATCATGGTAGAATAAATTGCTTGATTTATGTACATTTTAAATTTAAATTTAATTATTTTATATAGAACTAAAAAATTGGTATTCTAGTTAAATTTTGTCTATAGAAGGTGAAAATTTGAAATTCAAAATTTAATTCTTACCAAATGGGCAATGTAAAAATTCTAAATCAATGTAGAGGATCAATAAAAAATTCAAACTGAAATGCCATTAATTTTTGCGCAAATACCTTCTACACGTGTAAAAGTTAAAATCTTAAATTTAGAATGAAAATTTCTCAAACTTTTAAGAGTGTTGAAAAATGAATTAATTCCTTTGATTTTTTAGAGTGTTGGAGTTAAATGTTGATTGATGCTAATTTAATTTTTCCAAAGATTTGTACTAAATAATGACCATTAATTTTGAAAATAAATAAAAATAAATGCAAATGGTAAACCGAGATTTTTATTTTTTATTTTTTGCTAAATTTAAAATTTCTTCTAAAATTTAGTACTATATGTATTTTGCCCTAGAGGTTTCGAAACCTTTGCTTACATTGTTACTAGCACCTTGACCTTTTTAAAATTATCAAGATAAACTTTAAAGTTTGATAGTTACCTATAAAACAACATCTTTGTAAATGCAAGAGTGTCTTTTTCACTAATTAAGTTAGGAAACAAAAAGGGGTATATACATGTTTTCAGACTTAGGGGTAAAGTTGCAACTAAAACAAAAAATTTGGTGTAACCTATTATTTACCCATTAGTGCAAACCAGTTTGTGCAATAATCATTTCATTGGACAAAATTCTTGTACCATAAATAGAATATAATTAAATATGAGTGGTATGGTAAGGCATAGGAGTATTATTATTTGTTATTAATGTACATTTCAGACAAAGTATACTTAATCTACACATTGAATATTTCTCATATACAAGAGGGAAATTCAAAATGTTGAAATCTGAATAGATTTTTTTCTTTGTTTTCTATCCCAAAAAAAGAGAAAAAAATAAAAAATAAAAAATAAATCAACTCTCTTTTGGTCTTGAATTCAAAGACCCACTGTTGCATTCAGCGGAATCTTCACCGCTACCACTACTTCTCTTCTTCCGATGCATCTTAATGTAAAAATCCAACACAAGAAACAAAAGCACGCCGTTAAGCACCGAATTGAAGACCCAAGCTCTGATTCCATTGCACCCACCTTTCCGAAAATACAACAAAATGGCACATCAAGTTACACACCAGAAGCACCACCTAGCAATTCACGATGAACAGGAAGCTCCCTGCTGCCGAAAGGCCAATCACCGTCCAAAACTGGTAACCATAGACCACCGTGTATAGCAGAGTTGAGAACATGATGGCTTATGCCTCAACTAGGAACAATGAAAGGGTTGGGTGCTTTATTTATATTAACAAGTGGGTTAATGTAATTTAGGTAATAGAGATTGTGATTAAATACACTTTTCCATAAACAAAATGAAATGGAAGTGGAAATTGATTTATTTCCAATTGATTGCTTGATTGATTAATTTTTCAAATCAATACTTTTTTGTTAGTTGCCATATCAGTTAAAAGCCAGAGTAGGGACAATATAGGAAGTGAAAATGTTTTTCAAATATAAACATAACAGAAGTGACATGTGGCGCCACTTGGTCAATTACACATAAGCAGGATTAAGGAAAAGACATATTTATTCATGGATATGATCCTGCTTTATATATTAACTAGTTTAAATACCCGGCGTTGCTGCGGGATCCAAAAAAAAAAATTGAATGAATGCATTTTTTATGAATAAGAGTAAGCTTATGCGTGATATGGCAGGTAATTATTACAAAAAATAACATATTTTTTTACTTGAAATGAGACCATAAGCATTCCTGATATGGGAAGGGAAGTTTAGCTCGTGCTCTTCTAACCACCTCTAAGTATTTCAGACGCAAATTAGTTACAAAAAGAAACTTGTTGATAAAGTTAAAGCCAAAATACAGGTCACAAACTAAGATTTGTCATTTTAAGCCCAAAAACTGTCAAGTTTTAGCAGTAACTTAAATATTGCACTTCACTCAAGACACTTGTTATTTTACAGTAAAAACACTTATAACACATCACAAATAAGACCAGGAACATATCCACAAAGTTTCATTCCAATTTGAAGTTTCATTTCACAAATGTAGAATAGGTATCAACTTACTGTTTTATAGATCATCAAATTCACCTATTTGAGCTTTTGCAATGTCCTCCATGTATGGATAAAAAGCACTCCCAATGAAGCTATAAACTTAAGCTGTCAAATTATCCAAATAGGAGAAACAACCAACAATCATTAGCAAATGCTAGCATCTGATGAAAGAAAAATGATCAATTTAAGCACAAATAAGCTACCTCATGCTATAGGAATTTGCCTCCCTACAGTACAAACCTGCTTGCAAATAAATTTAAGAAGTATTCATGTTTGTAAACCAAAGCTGAGTTAACTCCAAGTTTGTAGAAAATGCTACAGTCATGAATCTTTGCAGGAAATCCCTAGTTTAGGACTCTAAACCTAAGTTCTTGTTTGGAACATAACAGAAATTTCATAGAAACTCAAATTATGCATCAGAAAAATAGAGAATTGACCAAACAAAGCTAATGATAAATCATTATGTCACTTTCCATGGTAAGAGAACTAAGAATACATAAAACACTACATGGTCATACATTAAGCCAAAGTAAGAATCTTCATCTCCATAGCAAACGTCTTCAAAGAGCTTTGAATTGAAAATAAAGGCTACTAAAAAATACAACATCAGTAATCTAGTGCAAAGTGGAAAAGTTAGTTAGTTTCTCTTAAGATTAGGGGGCATCTTATTCCATTAATCCTAAAGCAGAAAAATGTAGTAAAAAAAAAAACTCCTGCATAGAAAGAATGTTAAGAAAAATAGTACCAAAAATAAAAAATATATGACCAAATATTTAAAGTAAAAGGCAAAACTATACCTAGAAATACTTGAAACATCTTGTTCATGCAAGCTTTAGGACCACCAAAGAACACCACAAAAACTACCAGACATGTTTTAATTCTTAACTCCTGTAAACACAAACAAAGTATTTACTCAAGTTATCATTTTTTAACAAAACAACCATGCATTTCTCTTATAGTCTGCATAATCTGCACAACCATAGACACCACAGCACATATAATGTTAAGATGAAAAGAAACCTCAAGAAACCATATTAGGTAATAACAAAAGATTAGCCAAAAGGTAAATGATACTGACCTCCATAAGCTCACTTAGATTAGCAAATGCAAGTGACAATTTCATATCAAGATCAAATCTGCATTTAGAAAATGTTGTGATTTAATATAACAAACTAAGATCCTTTCAGTAAAAAATCACAAACAAAGTATAGGTTAATAAGTATTATAACCATTACAGTCACTGCTATTGCATCTCAATATACTAAAAGAAACTGAAAAATACAAAGAAATTGAAATATTAAATCTGACTACTTATGTTTTTTTAGTTATGTAGCATTCTAACCCATCTTTCTTTGGTGACAATTCTTACTATTCATTTTCTTGCAAAGTGCTAAAATACATATTTTAGGTCTAATATTTCAATAGCAAAAGAATTAAAATGTGAAAAATGCAATAGGAGGTATTCATAAACAACTCAAATGTAGAATAGGTATTAACTTACTGTTTTATAAATTATCAAATTCACCTATTTGAGCTTTTGCAATGCTCTCCATGTGTGGATAAAAAACACACCCATTAAGCTATAAACTTATGCTGTCAGATTACCCATATAGGAGAAACAAACAACAATCATCAGCAAATGCTAGCGTCTGATAAAAGAAAAATGATCAATTCAAGCATAAATAAGTTATCTCATGCTACAAGAACTCACCTCCTTGCAGTGATATGTCAATAATTCCTAGTGTCCTACTTGTGCTTTTAGTGAAAGCCTTGTTATGTGGCCTCCAGTTAGACAACAGCTGAAATCAATGAGGCTAAAGAATAAAGTAATTGCTAAAGTTTCATTGGTGAAAACATCCAATAAACATTGTATTAAAATGAGTGGTAGACTAATGACCAAATGAAAAATAAAAAGGGAAAGAAGAGCCCAGACTTTCACAAGATATAAAAAATAGGGACATAAACCAAATAAGCAACCTATGAATGATGTGTCTAAGAAGGAAACAATTTTACCAATTCAAAACATATGCTTTACAGCCAGAAATCACATAAATATATTTCTCAATGGAGCACTAGAACCAACATATTTAGGAACCAAACATGGTTAACAGGTTCAATCTTCAAATATCGCTCTAAAACCTACACAAATATAAGAGAACGATAACTTCTCATCAATAAATATAACATAATGGAGGAGTAATGGGAAAGGGATTTAGCATCCACCTTGACAAAAAAAAAAGTACATATAAGAAAGGATATATAATCATAAATAAAAAAATCATACATGAAAAGAAAAAAAAATCAAAATAAAAAAGTGATTAAACCACAAGATTAAAAGGTCAGAAAATTTAAGAACATAAAAAAATAGGTAGAAAACAATGAAAATAATATATATATATATATATCTATATAGCCTGGACTTGATGAAAATGTACTAAAGCAGGAAAACCTCCAAGCTTCTCATCATTTGCTGCCCAAAATCATCATCTTGATGAATCTGGTGACAACACTCAATTGCAAATTAACAACTTCAAATGAAGAAGAATAAAAAAATAAATAATTTCATAAATTTTGGAGCACACCAAAGAAATCAGCAATAAATTAAAAAAAAAAAGACAAGAGCAATCTAACGAATACAAGTAAAAAAATACAAGTTATCTTCCTGTAAATTTAAGAGCCCTAAGAATTCAAAATACAAAAAAAAAAACAATATGTTCTTTCTTGCAATACAATTATCAGTTACGTATTTGAAAGTGTCTGGAACACAAAACTCACCTTGCCTATAAATTTGTTGCAACAGTATATTGCCGAAGGCCAAGCCACTCACGCACCATTGTTCCCCTTATCAGCATTGATCTTCTCCATGCTACACTCACAAACAAAATGCCCATTGAGTACCGTTCCCCTCATCAGCCTTAATCTTCTTTGTGCTATGCTCTAAGTCGTCAATTTCTTCCGATAAAAGTTCAACAGTTATCGGCAGCTCGCTCATATCGTTCATATGGTTAGAAACTGGGAGATGAAAGCAGTGGAGCAAGAAAATCAAGGCTACACCAGAGGATGGGTCCTCGATCAGAAAGTTGAAATGAGGGTACCGATCTGAAATCAAAGATGGAGGAGAAGGAAATGACAATTGAAAAATTGAGATCCATTTGCCTTGTTTTTTTATTGCAAGAAAGGGAAGTTTTTGAAAGTTTATGAAAGAGAAGGAAGTTAATTTCAAAAAGGAAAAGAGAAAAATTTTTATAGCGCATGGTAAATGAAATCCGTGCTACTAAAGAAGGTAAAAATACACACCGTTTTACTAAAAGTGGGTAACGCCATCAGTAGCTCCATTAGGTTTAATGAAGGATAAAATCGTATTATCAATTTTTGGAAGGGGATTTTATTCTATGAAAGATTTTGAAAAAGACATGTGGCAATCAAGGAAAAACTGAATTACGGAAATTATTAGACACTGCTTTAGATATGTCCTACTTTATATACATATATTAGATAGTAGATTCCAATTGATTGATTGATTAATTAATTTTTCAAATCAATACTTTTTTGTTAGTTGCCATATCAGTTAAAAGCCAGAGTAGGGACAGTATAGGAAGTGAAAATGTTTTTCAAATATAAACATAATATAAGTGCCATGTGGCACCGCTTGGCCAATTACACATAAGCAGGATTAAGGAAAAGACATATCTATCCATGGATATGTTCCTGCTTTATATATTAATAGTAGATGTTAGTTGATACTAATTGTGATTATGATGATTAATGAATGATCAAATGGAACATTTGCTAGAAATAGAATGACCTAAGAAAATTTATCCCTTCCGCCAATAGTTATAAGTAAACTTTTTATTCAAAAAAACTTATTTATTATTTTAACATGGCCCAAACTTGCAACAGAGGTAATTTTTTAGGTTCAATTTATTTCCTTTTTCGGAAAAAAATAATGCTTGAATTAGAGGGGAAAATTATGGCTGCTTGAATTATGTTGCAATTATGGCTGCTTTTATTTGAATGTTTTCTTATATGAAGTATTAACTTCCTTTTTTCTAGCATTAATTAATGCTATAAATGAGCTTTTTTTATCCTTCCCTATTTAAATACAAAATTAGTGTAATTTAGTACATCAAACACATTGATGTATGCATTGACCATTCACAATTGAAAATTAAATGATTCAAAGATTATCTTCTTAATTTTAAAATTTTAAATTTGAACTCATTTTCCACCCGCCAAGTTGGGTTCTAACCATTATCGGAACATTAGTATAAATAACATTTGATTTCTTTTGTAAATTGTCAAAATTGTCACATGTCATCATCTTGTCATATCTATTAAGTGAAAAGATAATTTAATCTTGAAGTGTGTTAGGATATGTGATCTAGGAAATGTAAAATAATATTAAAAATAATATTGAATATTTTACATTATATTCATGGAGAACAAAGATATTTTAGTTGTCATTGAAAATACTTTGTCAAGGTGAAAGCAACATTTTGGGGTTAGATGGTAATTTCCTCTCCTGAAAAGTCTGTCATGAAGTAAAAAAGATTCATTGAATCCTGGTTCTGTAATATGGGAGATACTTATTGATCTTAATGCCAACTTTCTTGCAATACTCCAAAATATTCCAATTTTAATCATCATATTTTTCCCAACACTCAAAACCTGGCCCTCCCTTGCTAAATCCCCATTGTATAGAAGACACTTTCATCTGGTGTAACAGCCAACATTTGATCATCCCATATACAGAATTGAACCATCTAATCAAAATCATTAATTAAGATTGACATATGATTTAATTAATTAAAATTTACTTAAAATTAAGGAAAACTTGTTTTCATGCATAGGACAAAAGGACATAAGTCTAGAAGTAATGTTCTATTTAAGAATGATCACGAAAATCTATGATCCGAGATTTAGGAATAAAAAGAATCAGTTATGGATGGGATGATGAACCTCCTGTAGTCCTCTAAACCTTGGAAAATGCTCTTCAGAATATACTCCATTAAAAATTTTTGCATATGATGCATCTTTTCATAACATCACTGAAATCCTACAAAAAAGACAACACATTATATTATCTCATGTTAAACACTTTTCAAATTTATGAAAAAGAGTGATAAAGAGAGAGAGAGAGAGACAAATTTGCATCTAATCTATTCGCACGAAATCCTCGTAATTCTTGACTACTTCTATGCAACAGAGGATACCGTATTGCTTGATGAGAAAAATGATTTTGGTGATTAGATGGTGGGAAGAAAGAGAAATTAGGGTATTGCTCTAATAAAAATAAGCCTTTCATATAGTTCAAAGTACTCAAGCCTATAAATCATATGCTCTATAGAAGAAGATCTAGTACTCTTTGTCAGTAAATAAAAGAGAATTCCATGCAAATGATCTTTGCTCACTTCACCTACATTTGCATGCGCATAAATAATGCTTGAATTAGAGGGGAAAATTAGAGCTGCTTGAACTATGTTGCAATTGGGGCTTCCTTTATTTCATTTTTATAAAAATAAGTAATATTGACTTCCTTTTTTATTATAGTATGAATCAATGCTATAAGTGCATTTTTTTACTTCCCCTATTTAAATGAAAAATTAGTGTAATTTATTAAGTCAATGCATTAATGTATTCATTGATTATTCACAATTGAAATTTATAGTAATTCAAATATTTCCTTTTAATATTAAATTTTAAATTTGAATTCATTTTAACCTGCCAAATTGGGTCATGGGTATTATTGGAACATTAATGTAAATAATATTATATTTCTTTTCTAAATTTTCAAAAGTGCCATGTGTCATCACCCTGTCGCCTATGTTAAGTGAAAAGTTTATTTTCCCCTTAAGTGTATCCTCCTTTATATATATACTAGTTTACATACCCGGCATTGCTACGGGATTCCAAATTACGTTTCATACTGCAAAAAAATATACATTTTATTGCTAAAAAAATATTATAAGAAAAATATTTTCATAACAAACACAACTTAAAAAGAAAATAAATTGATTTAGTGCATTACTTGAAATAACACACTTTATTTAGTGCATTGCAATAACTATTCGTGCATAGAAATGTATTCTTGTAATCTTCTGGACAAGCAAGGAGAACAAATAAAAACTCACTTTTAAGATTAAAATAATAAAATTAGTCACCTCAAAGAAGAAATTAGTTTTAGTAAAAAAGTATATCGATGTTCATAGTTCTTTAAATATTCAAAATTGGGAGTTTAATTATTAGAAATGAATGTCTAAGGATCAAACTGTAAAAGTTGGCATATTAGGCATTTTTTTTTCCAAAAAATCTCATTGTTCTGATTTGGGCAAATTGTTGGACTGATTTCATTACTATGCATTTTATGCCTAAAAAATTTTGACCGAATAAAAAATGTGTTGGACTTGGTTGTTGTTGCTCATTATTTTTTGGACCAAAACCTTTTTAGAAAAGTATTTGAATAATTAACTACTATGAGGATAACCCATCACAATACATTAATTTTAATTTAATGATTTTTAAATTATAGTACTAAAAAATTTATAAATGAGTTATTAAGTACTATGTTTTATATGAAGTAAATATCCATTCAAGTTATTTATGAGATTAATCCATAATAATGAAATAATTTAAATGTTAAATTATCCGAGAAAGAAAAGTATTAAATTATGGCTTTGAATTGAGGCCCGAATAGGCCTATGAATCAGAGTGGACTCGAATGACCGAAAACTTAGGTACTACTAAATTAACGTAGTAACTCACTTATTGTTTTAAATATATGTATAATGGCAAAAACTCATGATATACATTAATCTTAATCTAATGATTTACCTATTAAATTGTAAAAACTAGAGGACAAAAAGTTAATAAAATTGAAAAAATGTTTTATTGCTGATTTTTTTTATATGCAATCATTCAATCAGTTTATCAATCCAAAATTTTCTATTAGAAATTCCAAAAAGTATCTTTCATATATTTTCTATAAAAAAAACTAAGTATTTTTATATATGTTCCTTTCTATTGACAAAGTACGGAAAAAATAAAAATTTAATCGAGGCATAATATAACGAAATTAGAATCATTTAAAATAAAAGAGTATATATAATAAATATTAGAACATGTTATCTTATAACATGTTATCATACACAAAAGTTAGTGACCGTTAGGTTTAAGTTTTTATTCATCTTTAGTCAAGTATAATTGTGCATTTTTATCAATTAAATTGATCAGCTGATGTAAGTAGAAAATATAATTCTTTTCCAGTTAAAAGAACTCATAAATTTTTTTTTTGAATTTTTATAGTATCTGTTTTCTAGAATTAATACTATACAAAGGCTAATGCTGTGTATAAATAATAACCGTTGCACTAAAAAAATTTTATGAAGTAAATAATCATTTAAAATCTAATTTCTCGTAAATTGTTCAAAGAATAAAATGTAGCATGAAAAGCTGCTTCTTTTTTTCTTTTTCCAATAGAAAACAACGTTATTAAGTAATTTTAAAATTTGAGACTTGATTCCATAATTATTTTTAAAAATTACAATTATGGTCAACATAATTTTTAAAGCATTTGACTCAAGTCGTCATTCAAGAAAATAGTTTAAATACCCGACATCATTACGGGTACTAAGAAGCCTATAATAAAAATTATACTAATAATAAATTAATTTTTATATACTGATAATAATTACAAGCAAATCTCATTTAATAATATAATATTTATTATTTTAACATATTTATGATAGTATCACAACATAAAATGATACAATATAATTGTAATTTTTAGGTTAAATAAACAAACGTCTAGACCAAAATAAAGGAAATATTCAAAATATTATGAAATGTGAAAAATGCCTAAATACATTTTAAAATTCAAAAAAATTATACATCAAAGGAGTAGATGTAATGTACGGTAATGTACTCTAAACAATTAAAAATAAAGCTAGATGGAATAGAATAATTCAATCTAAAATATATAAATAAAAAAATGGATAACTTATAGAGGTTGGGTCTAAATGACATAATCCTTCTTCCTTGCTCACTGCTCCTGTGCTCTTCGTCTTGATTGTTACTTCTTCTCTCATTCTCACCCCAAGGTTTCCAAGTGGCAGATACATCAAACAATAAAAAAAAGTAGTGACATGAAAGCAAACACATCTACTAATAATATCAGTAATCAAACAAAGAAAAAGCATATACATGTAGCATGGATGACACAACAAAAATGCTTACATCTATTGAAGGTTATAAAATTGAAAAAAAAAATTTCAAAGTCAAGTTCCAAAATCATTTTGATAGCATGACCATATGGAAACATCTTCCAAACCAAGTCTTGGAAATAATTGCTTCTTTTCCATATCCCTTACTTAACTCTGTCTCACTAATTGATTGTTTTATTTCCTAGTTTCTTTCTCTAAAACTCTAGCATATGAAAACATAGATCATGACCCAGCTAATATCCCATCACAAAAGATGAAAGAAAGTCCATAAGTAGTCAACCGTTACCATTTGAAAAAATATCAGGATAAAGGAAGAAAGAGGCAGGCGAAAGCCAATAAGCAGTCAATTGTTATCATCTAAACAAAAGGAAGGAGGAAAATATCAGGAAAATAAAGCTGCAATAGAGCATTAATATTGTAATAAAAAGCTATCAAATAACTTTACTACTATTTTCTCCTTCTTGTTACATCTACACCTTGGGATTCAAACAAACTATTGTATATAGGCAAAATTTCCTGTTCTTTAATCTTCTAGTAATTCAGATGTAGCAAAGATACAACATATGCTTTCTCATTCTAGCATGCACCTCATTACTCTCGATTTCCATTAGCTTATCTACAAGATGTGACAAATGAATCCAGTTTCTTTGCTAATCAATCTTATGCTGAAATTGAACCAATGATCAAAGAATGATCATCAGTCAAACAATTTTTGCTCTCAATCCTAAATGAGGAATTGGTTCTATGTCACTTTCATATATTGTAGAAAGAAAGCATAAATCTGAATATTATACTATCTATCTGCCAATAAGTTGATTTCTACCCAAAGAAAGAAAAAAAGAAGATCATACAAAGAAAAAAACACATTAGCCCTAAAATAAAGGTAGACAAATGCGTCTTCATCCAACAAACATAGCCAAGTCTATAGGAACCGAAACCATGGCCTCAATTTGTCATACATGTACGACAATCTCCACTCGAAGTCTTAAATATTAATTAACAAAAAGAGGCGAGACAAAAGAAAATGAAATTCAATACCTTTGCTAATTGTTAATGGTAATGATATATCCAAAACCAGAGTCAACAAAATTTGCCCGTGTTGATACATGCGTCCATCTTCACTACACATAAACAAATTTAAACATTAAGTTTTTTCATTCATTCCAAACTTTGAATCAAGCATATTTTTCCAGCTCTTACCCAATCAAACTTACCTAGTGGTGATGAAAAAATTGACGATGAGCAAGAGGAAATCCCCTCTATCTCATTCATCATCATGAAGCTCAACATGATTTGTGCAGACCCTTCTATTAAATGTTTTTTGCATCAGTCACTGATTACAATATAGTCGACTAAGCTTAATTGGGGCTAGGAAATTTAAAAACTAAAGGAATGGCAGAGGTATGGATTTGTGTTTCATTGTTCTATTATGAAAACTAAATAGGCGACCTTCTCAAGAAGGAAGGTATAGTATCGTAATCAATGATTTTTTATACAATTAACGGAGAATTATATTATGGAAAATAATTGAAGGAGAAGAATAAATTCAAACCGGTCAAACTTTCCAAATTTAAAAGGGTCAAAATTGAGGCAATACAATTAAGGGTTCTTTTGGAATTGAAGTATTAAAATTTTCTAAATTGTTACCTAAAATTTTCTAAATTGCCACCTCTACCTTGCGTTGGTTAAGTGAAAAGTCTCTTTACTCCTTAAGTGTATCATACTTTATATACTTATATTATATAATATATTATTTTCGGTAAAGTATATAAAATTTTTCAGTCCTTGTAAATTTTAAAATTTTAAAATTTAATCCATAGATTTATTTTTTTAGGAAAATGAAAATTGGCCCTTAAATTTGACAAAATTTTCAAGTGACTAAAGTTTTAAAAAGTGATGTATAGTCACTGGCAGATAAACGCTTTAAGTTCCATGCTAAAGTTTCCACGACATTACTGGTTCAGTAAAAGTATGACGACTTGCTGGATTGATGATTTTCACATTTTAGGATGTGGTTGGTACGTATAGAAGTTATATAACTAACTTGCTAAATATGTAAAAGGTATAGGACTGAAGGTGCAGTTTTCCTAAACTAAAGGAAGCGAGCAGTCGTTATGATGGTGCGAGAATCATACATTTGCATGGACACTTATCCTCACCAAGGCAACTGCAGATCCCCTCAAAATTTCCTCCACTCGATTCCTAAATCCATCTTCTGAATCTCTCTGCCTGATCAAAAGGGTAGAAAAATCACCCCCTAATCTAATTCTTCTTCACCGATCCATTTCCCATCCTCTCTCTCTTCCTTTGCTCCAACCATGGCTTCTGCTGTTGTCTCCTCTGCTGTCTCCTTCCCTTCCTCCACCAACAAGTCCACTTCTCTCTCTGCCAGAGCCTCCCTCATCCCTGAGAGAATCACTATCAAGAAGGTGTCAATTCCACATTTCGTCGATGAAGTCTTCTTCCTTTATGGGTTGCACGTATTGGGTTGTATTTGATCGGTTTTGTATTGTTCCTGCCAGGTTCCTGTTTCTTACAAAGATGTCAGCAACGGTGGGAGGTTGGTCTCTGTCAGAGCCCAGGTCACAACAGAGGCACCGGCTAAGGTCGTGAAGGAGTCCAAGAAACAAGAGGAAGGAGTAGTTGTGAACAAGTTCAAGCCCAAGGAACCTTACATTGGCAGGTGCCTTCTCAACACCAAGATCACTGGGGATGATGCTCCTGGAGAGACTTGGCACATGGTATTCAGCACTGAAGGTACTTGGTTAATTAGCTTGCATTAAGGTTTAATTGATAAAAAGAATTGTTGCTAAGGTTGGTTGATTTGTGATGATTGGGATGTTGCAAATTAGGGGAGATTCCCTACAGGGAAGGGCAATCCGTTGGGGTTATCCCAGATGGTATTGACAAGAATGGGAAGCCTCACAAGCTCAGGTTGTACTCAATTGCCAGCAGTGCCCTTGGGGATTTTGGGGACTCCAAAACTGTGAGTTCCCAGCTTTTAGCTGTTCATTTATGGTTTAGTCGAGTTGAATTATAGTCAGATTAAGTTTCTCCTAAGTTGGATTTTGTTTTGATCTTATTGTCCTTGTTCAGGTGTCTTTGTGTGTAAAGAGGCTAGTTTACACAAATGAAAAAGGAGAGCTTGTGAAAGGAGTCTGCTCAAATTTCTTGTGTAAGTATTTGAATATCCTTCTAAATCCCAAAACTTCGACTAAATTCAGGTTTCTCAATCTCACTTGACTAGGAATTATCTTACTGATTGGGAATTTCAACCAACTAACCTGAATTGATATGCTGCAATGCTTTCAGGTGACCTTAAACCTGGAGCAGAGGTGAAAATTACAGGGCCAGTTGGGAAAGAAATGCTCATGCCAAAAGATCCCAATGCTACAATCATCATGGTACAGTTAAATTCCACTCATGGCCAGATGAGTTAATGATCGCGCAGTTGCTCATTTTTCCATTTTCTGTAATGTTTCTTTTCTGGCAGCTTGCTACTGGAACTGGAATTGCTCCTTTCCGATCATTTCTGTGGAAAATGTTCTTTGAGAAGCATGACGACTACAAGGTAAGATGAAAGTGTTCCATAATAAGAGTCTAAATGCTTTGTTACTTTGACTCTTTCATATACTTAAGAACATGAGCTTCACCAATTGTCCAAGTAAGAATTGCAGTTGAGTTAGGGTAGCATAAGTTAAGAATACTATCTTTCTAAAATTTTAAAATGAGCCTTCAAGATTCTCGAATGAACCTAAGGACTAAGGACACATTTATGCAATTTTATTGGTCTAAATTGAAACTATTAGTTGTTCACTTTGTGTTGTTACCTCCCTGTAGTTCAATGGTTTGGCCTGGCTCTTCCTGGGTGTCCCGACAGGTAGCTCACTGCTGTACAAGGAGGTAGGCCTAAGCTAGAAAGTACTTCCTGCAAATATTCCAAAATTTGAGAATGAAACAATGATAGAACACCGTTTCTTGCACTTGCTGTGTTGGATGAACTAGGAATTTGAGAAGATGCAGGAGAAGCACCCAGACAATTTCCAAGTTGACTTCGCTGTGAGTAGAGAGCAAACAAATGAGAAAGGTGAAAAGATGTACATCCAGACCAGAATGGCTCAATATGCAGAGCAGCTCTGGGAATTACTCAAGAAGGATAACACCTACGTCTACATGTGCGGGCTGAAGGGTATGGAAAAGGGTATTGATGACATTATGGCGTCATTAGCTGCAAAAGACGGTGGGACACAACCACAAGTTGCCATGAATAATTACCTTTCATGTGGCGTTGTTATCAGCTGAATTTGCCCTCTTTGTTGTTTTCTGGCTTTTCAGGCATTGATTGGACTGAGTACAAGAGACAGTTGAAGAAAGCTGAGCAGTGGAATGTGGAAGTCTACTAATTAACTTGTTACTGTGTATAAGTCTGCAGATTTCCTTTTTTCCTCCCTTACATTTGGGCAGCAACGTATAAAACTTCTGCTGCAGTTTGTAGATTCGGAGCTTGGCTGCTTGGCTTCATCATTTCTCCTTTTTTTTTTTTTTCCTTTCCTTTTGGCTTTTTGGGTATACTACTGAAGCAATGTTACTTTTGCTCTCTAACAATCACATTTTGTAGTTCAACTATGCTTCAGACTACTACTTTTTGCCTTTATCTACAAGTAACCGTGCCCCAGTGGTCTCACGCCCAAGTGCTATGTGGTCTCTTGAAATGTTGCTTGAATGGAAGAGGAACTCAACTATGCTATAAACCGAGAAAAATATCTGTTTTCCAGAATGTTTTTTTTTTATTCAAAAACATGCTTATGAGTATACAATGGTAGGGTTTCAGTATTCTAAGTAATAAAAAACAACCAAACCAACTTTATATAACATTTTAGGAAATGGGATAAGGACATCAAGTTGGACTCTTGAACCTCCTCATAATGTTTTTAATATTTTATTTATTTGAGCCATAGGGACTAGAAGAAGTATTTTAAAACTTTTTTTTGAGCTTTTAAAATTTTGTCTGTTTATAAGGATCCGACTGTGTTCTTCAGTGATCACTTTTTTTCATAGCGACTTGAGCATGAGGTCACGTTTGTTTTTCCAGTAATTCCGTTTTGGAAATTGTGTCGCAACTGTCCTATGTTTTTGGTCAATGACGTCGCTTTTTCAAGTGATGGGCAAATTCAGAACTTTCAGCAAATTCCTATCTCACCCCCTCAAATCTGGACATTTAAAATAGCCCCGTTGATCAATCAACTTTTCAAATGGATTTAGGCCCAAATTCAAGGTCAAATCACACACCCAATCCTGCGGTCTTACTGTTCGTTTCGCTGCCCATTTTCGATAAAATCCCAGAACAAATCCTTTGATCTTGTACATAGCGAAGCCTTTTCTAGTTGCTAACTTTTTTATTTTTTTTAAAAATAATTGCCCCGTTTTTGTCAAAGATATCCCTAATATCTAGACGTTTGCCCTATTGGTCCCCGAATTTTTCATCAGACATTCGAGCCTCTAATTTTGCTCTTTGCCAAAGACCATATCATTCCAGTTGACCCACAAGCTCGACATCACCTGTGCCAACGTTGCCTAGTCCATATACCTGCCAAGCTCGACAACCACTGAATGGCAGTGCCTCAGGTCATGCCAAGTCTGTCAAATTGCATGTAGAGGCAGAGCCAAAATTTTAAATTAAGGGAAGTGAGATTTCATTTTGAAAATGTTAAAAGAATAGGGGGCCACAATAAAAATAATGAGTTTTCTTGAACTTTATCTTTACATAAACATATTGTTATGGCTCTCCTAGCTGAAGGCTTGCTTGAGGAAGGTAACATGTTTAAAATTAAAATTTTAACCTTAACACACATTTACCTAGCAAGAATAGGTAAGTTTAGCAAAGTTCACTAAGTTTTGAGGAGATTAAGGCACTAAATGAGGTTTAGGGGCAAAATGGTAATTTTACATCCCAAATAGTCGTGCTAGGTCCCGAGTGTTGAAAATGAGTTTTTGATAACCTAACTTTTAACTTTAACCCAAACTTAGTTGAAATAAACAAGATTTAACCAAGTTTGACTAAAGTTACCCAAAAGAGGGGACTTATTTGTAACTTTTTAAATTCTTGTATGGATCCTTGGTTAAGAGGTTATAAAACTTGGTAAAGTGAGGGAGGAGGCCATATTTGCTACTTAAACCCGAGTACCTCCTTCACCCTACCAATTCTCAATCAATCCAAGCCCAAAACCAAGAGATTTTGATGAAAATGGGAGCCACCAAGGATGTACATGCTATGGGAAGCTTGTTTCAAGGGTGATTTCATGTTTTTGAAGCTTGGAACCAATTTTTCCACCATCCCCTATTTTTGATGCAAGGTAACACTTAGGTTTTTGCTAGATTCTTGTTTGTTAGATTTTTGGAAGCTTGGGTTTTAGTTAGAAGGTAGTAATTATGTGGTTTGTCCCTTTGGTTGTTTGAACTAGGTGGAGCTTTGTAGAACTTGAGTTCTTGACGAAGGGTTGCTTGTTTCTTGCTTGTTAGGTGAAGTTAAGGTAAGGGAGTTGTGCTTTCAAGCTTAATTAATGCTATTAAAATGAGTTAGCTTGATGAATTTAAGTGGTTCTAGAAATAGCATTAGTTAGTGGGCAAGGTAGAATTATGGTGGACTATGAGGTTTGTGATGATTGGAATGATGTTATAATGCATCATAGGTTGGCTTGTGATAGTTGGTTGTGATCTATGCAACATGTTTTATATGTATGTGATGTTTGGCGGCTACCCATGCATGTTTGATATGTTTGGAAAGTGTCCAAAGTTCATAATAGTGAAATTGGAAATTTTCTAAGTTGTTGTAGGTATTGACGACGCGTCGCAAGTACCTACAATGCGTCGCCGTTACCACAAAAATTGGTAGCTCGTTACAAACTGTGGCAACGTGTCGCCGCAGGCATAATGACTAAAATTTTCCAATTTTGCTAGAGAGGTCAGGGGAAGACCTAAGGGGGTTCTTAGGGTACATTAGGGTCTAAGCATTTCGGGGGTACTTCGAGTCTTCCAAAATTCCTTCAAGACTTAGAAGTTTCCTTGAGTTTTATAGTTGCTTATGCCATAAGCAAGGAAGCTATTTTTCAAAAGATCACAACTAAGTATCACTAGCTTGGGCGAAAGGTTTAGAACCCTTGGCGACCTAGCCATGCCATTCGCCGTGAGGTTGCAAGGTGAAACCTTAGTGTACCTAGTCTACAAGGTCTTTACCGCCTAGTCTACAAGGTCTTTATGACCTAATCTACAATGGTCCCACCATAGTGCCCCTGTACAACATAAAAGAAATAGGTTTAACTGGTGATTTATCACTAGTTAGGCTGACAAGCTAAGCTTGCTAGAGGACAAGGCCATGGCTTGTAGACAAGGATGAGGAGTAGTCCCAATGGACCTAGGAATATGCATATATTAGACCCTCAGGCTGTATGAGCTCACGGTAGGTCACATATGTTCTCATATGTGGAGTCCTTAGTAACTTTTCTTGCTAGTGAAGTGAAGGCCTTTACTGAGAATGTCTAAATTCTCATTCCCTAATTATGTTGTGCAGATTTTGACGTTACTAGACCGAATAACCATAGAGGGTTGTCACGGTAGTTTGTTGTTGCTACAGGTACGTTGCTTGAGAATCTTTCTAATTCTAGTCTATTTAAGTTACTTGTTGGTTAAGTAGCAGTACTAACTATAGTCTTCCTTTGGCCGTAGAGCCTAGTAGTGCGTGGACAAGGACTTTTGTGACTCACTACTAGGACTTGCATCCAAGGTGAGAGTTAGTTCAAGAAGATCTTAGTTGAGGCTTGTATATATAGTACTCCTAATTGCCTTTATTGTCTATGTCTTGATGAGTCCTAGACTTTAGGGTTGCCCTTGGGTGAGGGCATTAGCCTACTTTATGTATGAATGCTCCTACATAGTTGTTATGTGTAGTAAGTTCACATAAATGTTGATTTTGTATGCTTTGGCTATTTAAACTTGTTTTCTTCAAAAATGTCTTGGCCAAGTTAATGTTTTATGGATTTTTTTAATCCAAGTCAAAGCATAAAGGGCATGCATTTTGCATATTTTAGGTTAATCAACTAGTATTATGGAGTTTTAACCCGCACACATATACAGCTAGCCAATTACAACTACTGTGAGACCAGCTCTCACAAGCTTCTTGGGCAGGGGCCAAGGACGGTCGTGCCAGTTTTTGATATCAGAGCTTAGACTAAGATCTAGTTTTGGAGGCTAAGACTAAGATTTAGATATTGGAGGGTAAGACTGAGATCTAGTTTTGGAAGTCCATGTGCTAAGATAGTTAGTACTGACCAACATCTAGGGAATGTCATCTAGCTTTGGTTGCAGGTTGCTTTGGTTGACACTAGGTTAAGAGCTTCGAGAGGAGCTAAAGAACTTGGTGAAGGTTCTAGTGACCCAGTTATGGCAAGGTTGGATGAGATATCCAGGGTGCTTCAGGGGTTAACTCAAACTATGGCCCAAGTGTGCAGAGGGCATGACTACCATCATGACTGAGTTGTTTTAAGATCATGAGGATAGAGAAGTTGTCCAAGAGGAGAATGATCCATGCCAAGATCAAGAGAGGCATGCTGAGCAATAGCAAGTGTCTAGGGCTCATGAACAGAGAGACCATGCTCATGAGAAGGATGAGGAGCCAAAGGTTGTGGAGGCTCCAAGGAAATGAGACACCCCTCATTAGATGAGGTTGTTGGAGAAGTTTAAGACTATTGACCCACCAAGTTTTGATGGGATAGGCCATCATGATCGGGCTGAAGATTGGTTATCCAGGATGAATTGACTTTTCACTTGCGGAGGTTATGAGTCCAAGCAAAGGATGGCCTTAGTACCTTTCTTTTTTAGAGGGAGGGCTAGTTTATAGTGAGATGATATGATGGAGATGCTGAGAGAAAGCAATGGTAATCGACCGGAGCACAAGAAAAAGGTGCTTAAGTGGCCAGACTTCAAGAAAAAGTTTTGATAGGAATATATCAGTGAAGTTGCACAGGATTAGAGGAGGATCCAATTTAAGAATCTAGTGCAAGGAGAGATGTCTGTGTAGGAGTATGAGCAGTGTTACAATTCACTCATTCGGTATGCTCCCTACATGGTCGGTAATGATGAGTTAAAGGCCAAAAAATTCTTTCATGGTCTAAAACTTGCACTTTAGAGGTATATTGTTATAGCCCTCCTAGTGGAATGCTCAGTGAGCTAGGTAAATTCATAAATCCCTAGTTTAAATGCCTTAGTTAAGGGTAAATTAGCAAGATCAAGTAAGTTATGAGTGGTTTATGGCACTAACTTTTCACAGGGGCAAAATGGTCATTTTGCACCCTGAAAGGTCGGGACGAGTCCTAGGAGTAAAAATGATGTTTTTAAAACCCAAAGTCGAAGTTAGAAAGTTTTGCTTAAGTATATAATTACCTAGTTACTATTTGGGGAAGGGGTATTTTTGCAACTTTTAAAAAAGTTTGGGGAGGTGGAGGAGGATTTGTGTTTAAAACACACTTAGGGGCAAATTTCTGGCACTATTTCCCCCCATTTGCAGCCCAATTTCGCAGCCCTCTCTTTCCCTCTCAATTCCTTGCCAAATCTTCATCCAATCCATGATTTCTTGAAGGAATTCAAAGGCTTTCTTGGTACCCATAAGGAGGATGACTTGTTTTATGCTTGTTTTGTTGTTTTTAAGCTTGTTGGGGAGATTTTGTGCTTGGGCTACCTTTTATGTGTGAGGTATGGTTTCAATCGATGATTTTACTTGTTTCTTAAGCTCATTTAAGCTTGGGTCTTGTTGGGTTAGTGCTAATTTGGTGCCATATACATTGTTCATGCCTTGGAACCTTGGAAACCTAGAGGAGCCTTTGGAATTGGAAATTCTTGGCTTGTGGTGCTTGATGCTTGCTAGTTCTTGTGTAATTGAGGTAAGGGATTTATGATTCATGTGTATTTAATGCCATTCATAGCTTACTTGTGGTAGAATTCAAGTAGTTTTGTGAATGGTATTGGTTAGTGGATGGTGATGAACATGTTGGACTAGTGATGTTTTAATCACTTGTGTGGTGTTTATGGACACCATAGGATTGGTTTGAATGGTGCATTGTGGCCTAGTGCATGTGTACATGCTGGTTTGAGGTAAGTGGAGGCGTTCTTATGGCCTTTAGGGGGCATTATAAGCCTTAAAAGAGCCGTAGACACGTAAAAGAAGGTTCAAGCCTTGGGGGCCTGGTGCTGCAACACCCAAGACTCCATTTAGACCCAAGAGAAATGCCTTCTGGCGCCTAGGCACCAGAACTTGACAGCATTGACATGCTGTAGTATTTTCTTCATAGCTTTTTGCTCGGGTATCCGATTGAGGCAATTCAAGTTTCCACACAAAGTTAAGAGAGTACTATCGTTTCCATGCCTTCCTTATGCTTGAATGTGCCTAGGTTTTTCTTTATTTGCTTTCAAAATGAGGGTATTTTTGGCCACATTAGAGCACCATTGGTCAGGTGAAGGGTTTAGTACCATTGGGAGCCTAGTTAGACATTTGGGTTTGGGGTACCAATGTGGAAACCTTAGTGCACCTAGGTTAGTTCCAAAGAACCTAAGGAATAAGTCCAACCATGGTCATTGCCGCTCCACTAGGGTGAACCAAGTAATGGTGGATAGGTATATGCCTTGAGTGAAGGTTTTGTGCACTTGTGGCCTAAGCAAGGTTACTTGAGGCACAAGTGAAAGCCTGGCACACTCTTGGTAAGGGTTTAAGGTAGAAGCTTAGTACACAAGTAACCTAGGCAAGTCTAAGGACTTGAGGTACTATGTGGAGGCTTAGTACACCTATTGAGTTCCTTGGAACTCAAGTGAGGTGCATCCACCATGTTCACCTACACAACAATCAAGGGAAGTTTAAATTTCTGCATTGGTAAGCTAAGCCTTACTAGGAGCAAGTTAAGGGCTAGAACTCGCTAGGCACGAAGTGACACCCGTGAAAGTACTAGGAAGTTGAGGGTCCCAAAGGACTCATATGTATGCACATATGTTAGCCCTTTGACTGTGAGCATGCGTAGTAGATTTCATGTATCATATATGTATGTCCTCACTATTCTTATTGCAGGTTGAAGGATCCCTTACTAAGAATCTTTGATTCTCACTCGCTTAGTCTTTGTTGTTCATATATGTTTTGCAAGGCCGGCAACCATTAAGGTTTGTTGAGCTAGGCTTATGAGCAGGTATTCGGTTTATTTGAATCTTTAGGATTCTAGTTTATGGTTTGCTTGTTGGCTGTGTTATAGTACTAACTATAGTTGCCTTTTGGCTGATAGAGGCTAATGAAGCACAAGGGAGGGCTTTCAAGGCTTGCCACTAGAAGTTTGCTCTAAGGTGGAAGCTTAGGTATGAATCTCAGCAGAGTTGTTCAGTGTATAGTTTCCATACACTAGTTTGCCTTTGATGTTCATATATGTGTTATGTACTCTAGAGTCACTCTTGGGTGTGAACATAGTTTGTTTTGGCTTATATGTTCACACGCGGTTGATTATGTGTAATTGACCACATAAATGCTTTGTATGCTTTGACAGTTTTGATGTTTGGTTTTAATGAAATGCCATGGCAATGTTTTATGGTTTTATTACCTATGTAGTCATTCAAGTCAAAGCATTTACCCATGCATGATTGCATAGTAGGTTAATTAACTAGAATCATGAAGGTTTTAACTAGTGTGCGCGTAATCAATTAGCCGATTGTGACTAGTGTGAGACAAGTTCCCATAGGCTTCCTGGGTAGGCCCATGAGGGGTCGTGCCAATTTGGTATCAGAGCTTAGTCATGGTCATTGCAGGCTAGGAACTGAGAACTAGTGGATTGTCCTTGTGCTAGAGTAGTTAGTACTAACCAACATCTGTGAGTTGTCATCTGGCTTTGGCTGCATGTTGTAATGGTGAAACTGGGTCTTGTTTTCTTATAAATGTTAAGGTCCAGGAATGGATCCTAGCAGTCTAGTGTGGCAACGTTGGGCTAGTTGGTTGGCTTGCTCTAGGGTAGGCCAACACCTTAGCGTAAGTAGTTCGGATGTGACCACCATCCTAGGAAGTTGTTGTGGACCTCAATCATGAGGTAGGCTATACACGAGGATGTGGAATCTTCCAAGGTAAGGAGTACCATCGGGCCAGGTGGATTACTCTTGAAGTTCCAAAACTTGAACCCATAAACTTGAATAGGTTAGGCAACACTGAAAAGAGCTAAGGATGCGCTGACCTATGTGATAAACACTTGGCCATGTAGGCTACAAAACAATAAGAGTAGCACTCTCGTAATTTTTTTTTGAGAGTAGGAGCTTAAGGCCAAGTTCCCCAAGGCCTTAAGCTAGCATATGAAGGTGTTTGACAATCATAGAGGTAGGCACTGGCAAGTGGTGCAGGATCTAGCCAACTCTCGAAAGATAGTTGGACAAGCTGAAGACACGAGACTGCAAGGTGAAGGTCGGCTCATCCAACCTAGTCGGAGCATGGGTAACATGCTCATAGTGTGAAAGTTAACTTGAGACCGAGGAGCGGGAATGGATCATGAGGAATAGGGGCTAATGCCGAAGGTGTAAAAAGCACATGACTTGAAGCCTTGCATGTAGGAAACAGTCATCAATGGTCTGAGTGGTCATCTGACTAGTCTGATATTTGGGCTTGGTTAAGTTAAGACCAGCCTAGGAATTTTTTCCCTAATAGTTATTGCCACAAGAAGTTGACCTAGTGCAGCAGAGCAGTAGATCAAGTTTTGCTTCGATTAGTCAAGTGGTCGAAGTAGGCAGCCACTAGCCAGGTGCGATGGGTAGCCGTAGTGAACTCACCGGTAGTGCATGGCTAGTGTAAGGTAAGTCTTTAACCTTTCACTAGTAGTCTAGTTAGTTCGTTGGACTTCTGGCATTAGCTTATTGGCATAATTTTATTTTGGCTTACTGGTTTGTAGTTTTGAGTAGGGCTAAGGGTTAACCCAAGTGCATTAGGAACCTAAGGATGCACCAAGTATTGGGTCAATTACTGCCACCCTGTGACACACTTGCTAGTGCATGAAACCATATAAGTAGAGGCCTAAATGGCTTAGATTGGAAACATCCCAGAGTTCCACAATTTATCTTCTTATATGAGCTAGTTCAGTGGCCTAGTTGATAGTGAATGATTGGCTAGTTGAATGGATGAGTACCTTAAAGTAACCAAGTAGTGGAACAATTCAATCAGATGCTACAAAGGTATACAGGTAAGTTTGAATTTTTATTTCTAACTGTTGAATGCAGGAGGTAACCACATAAGGAAGCAAGGTGTAAGGAACTAATCTAGGGATAAGCAAATAGATAGGTTTATTCATCTGCTAGCTATAAACCTTAGGGTAGGGCCAGTAGGAGTAGAGTCATTGCTAGGGTTTAACTTGACTGCCGAAAGGTAATAAGAGGACCCAAGCAATAGGAAGGACTGTCATAGACCTAGGGCTAGTTGGTGACTTATGGTCATCGTCTCGAGGTTAAGTGGAGTCTAGGGCCATTGAGTTGACTTATGGAAGAAGAGACTCAACTAGTGAAACTAGCCGAGTAGGTAAAGGACTACGTCCTGAGTAGAACCATGGATGTTGTGGTGATCATTTAATGTTTTATGTTAGTGCAAGTAAGTTAGTAGAACATTGAACTATCAGGTTAGAAATGACCAAGTAATGCCAGAAAGAGGATGTTTTATCTCAACCCTATAAGGTAGTGTTTGAGGAGTGCCTGTAAGGGAGAGTTCACTAAGACCAGTTGAGTGTCGACTCACAAGTAGCCATAATGTGAAGCAATCTCCCATCTAGTTGAATACTTTTATTAATACTCTAAAGTGCCAAGTCTAGTATAGGTACAGTTGTGTTCAAGTGTTTATTTTGTGACCTCGGTACTTACCGTATTTAACATAGTAGAGGGAGGTCAAGATTTGGAAGGCTAGTCGGTGAGGATATTGGTTGAGCTAGTTAAAGCCTAGAGTTAGAACAATTCATGTGACCCTAGTGCCTTCAAAAGGAAGGGCTCATGATTTGTGAGATTGGTAAAGGCTAAAGGGTAGGCTCACAACCCTAAGGGATAGGACTAGTCCCAAGGTGCATAGTGTAGTGCATTAAGTGGGGTTACAGTGGACGAGCCACCCAAGTGATTTCCCATGGCCAACCACCTCCCAATAGTTAACTAAAGTTAGTTTTCCCACTAAGTAAGTTGAGTGGATATGGCAAAGTTAAAGGCACATCGTAATGATGAGAGGTCAGCGCAGTGTAGTTATGGTATGGTAGTTAAGCATAAAAGGTGGAGATGGTTCTTTGTAACCATAGGCTAAGTGATGGGTGGTCGTGGAGGGGTCGCTTGACAATATTAGGGACCGAAACGCCAAAGGGGTAGTCCAGGTGTTGAGTAAACCTAGAGGCACGTCGAAGCCTATTGTAGGAGCTGAGGTGCCTAGTTGGCTACCTAGTTGAAGATGCCTAGGTTGGCCTAACATCGAGTAGTACGTTGTAACTCGGCTAAGGGCCCTATAAGTGCTCTGCACATAGGGTGAGTATTGATGGTCGAGGAGCAAATGTACTAAGGACACTCCCGATGAGCTAATCAGGCATGTGTAGGGTATTGTGCTCTGAGTACAGGAAAGTGAAAAGACTAAGTGTGTAGGCTTCAGGCACCTAGAATACTCTGAGTAGAGTAGCTGAAGCATCAGGACCTTTGACTTGGGTAACCTTTCAGTATCTAAATTGCTAAGTGTTAGGTGGCCTAAGCCGAAGGGGCATGGATAAGGCCCAAGGGCTATTAACTGGTTGGAGGTCTTGGCACTCATGCCAGAGAGGTTTTCTCTTGTAGTCATGCAGGTGTAAGAGGCTTTAGAGTAAAGAAAGTAGTAGGATCATCATGCTCGGGAGGTGTATGGGTATCTTGCCTAGTGCACCAGTATACCTGATGGATAGGAGCCATCTGAGGGGAGCATTAGAAGACGTGTACTCTAGGGTGGTTGGGACTTGCAACTCTCGATAGTTCATTCATTTCAAAGAGCTCTACAGTATAGTGGAGCTTGGAGTAGAGTATACCTAGGGGTGCTAGTGGTGTATGTGGGAAGCCCATAGTACACTAGTGACACACTTAGTCTAGTGATCATTTGGAGTTGTCGGGTAATAATTGTAGAGTAAGGAACTAATTGTGTAAGAGTTAGTGGACAAGTTTCATACTTGTTAAGCTAGCTTGTACTAAAGGGTTTGGTATAGGAGAATGGGTGTGAAACCAAGTGTGGAACTTTTTTAATGTGAGTGTTAACAAACAAGTTTAACTTGTTAAGTTAGCTTACACCAGTAGGTTTTGGCATAGAGGAAAAAGTGAAGGAAGTTTATGTTAGTGTTGTGCCCAAAAAGCCAATCATGAGATGATTGTATTTTTTGCACGTTGAGTCATGATATTTTATTAAGGCATTAATCCAGCAATTATGTTTGTTGTTTTGTTTCTGCGTAACTTAATAAACATAATTGGGACCCTAGAATAATGATATTCTCAAATGTCCCTATTCTAGTATTATTGTGGAGGGGGTTGCAATAATACATAACGACTAGCATATGTAGAGACTAATATGAGACATGTAGTCTACATATGGGTACAAGTTAGAGAACTTGTGTACTGGGACCGACCCACTATGAGAACACTACATGGATCGTTATATGAGTGTCATAAGTGATTCTCATAGTGATCTTGGTATATGTAGTCGTTCGACCTAAGATCATCAAGGTTCCTACATGTGAGTCACATACTTTGATACTTTCCTTTGTTGCTCATAACTGAGTGAACTTGAAGGAGGTCATTGGGTATGTCACATATCATGCGGAGGGATTTGTATAATCAAGATGATATTTTTCCCTCCTATGTAATGGGAGTGATATCTTCGGGCCCCTTGATAGAGTAAGACTTAGAAAAATGCATGGCCATGCTCGGATGAGTTGATATACGATATCAAT
>KK901683.1:0-48799 GCA_000696445.1 Aquilaria agallochum
AGATCCTAGTACAGAGCAATTCACAGTTTTATATGAATTGTGGAGAGAATGGGAAATGGCTCAAGTCACGGTCCTTGAAATTCAGTCAGCATGGCTGACTAGGGTTAAGCAAGCTCAATAGAATGACCCAAGTTTGAAAAGAGTTTCTGGGGAGGAAAGGCATGGTACTGTACTGAAGGAATTTCAGTACAAGAATGGGTTACTTTATTTTGGTGACCGGCTCTATGTGCCAAGAGAATTAAGGCAACAAGTGTTGCAAGAGGCACATACGAGTAAGTTTAACGTTCACCCTGGTGTGAACAAGATGTACCATGACCTTAGGACTCATTTTTGGTGGCCAAAGTTTAAGAGAGACATATATGAATATGTGTCTAAGTGCCTCACTTGTCAAATGGTGAAGGCAGAGCACCAAAGGCCATCAGGAATGTTGCAAAGTTTACCGCTCCCAGAAAGGAAATGGGGATCCATCACCATGGACTTTTGTGTTGGATTGCCCAACACAAGAAGTCAGCATGATTCTATTTGGGTGGTGGTGGATAAGTTGACAAAATCTGCACACTTTATCCCCATCAAGATTACCTATACCATGGAGAGGTTAGCTCAGTTGTATATCCGGGAAGTAGTAAGACTTCACGGAATTCCTGATCAGATTGTATCTGATAGAGATCCCCGTTTTGTTTCAAGGTTTTGGAGTGCCTTTCAAAAGGCTATGGGTTCCGCTGTGAACCTAAGTACTGCATATCACCCTCAGACTGACGGGCAAACTGAGCGGGTGATCCAAACCTTGGAAGATATGTTGCGAAGTTGTGTAATGGACTTCAAAGGGGATTGGGACCAACATCTGCCTTTGATTGAGTTTGCTTATAATAATAGCTATCAAGAAGCTATTAAGATGGCGCCCTACGAAGCTTTGTATGGGCGTAAGTGTGTGACCCCTCATTGTTGGGCAGATAAAGCTGATGAAATAATTGTNCATGCTAGAGGTGTAATGTATGCACAAACTGTTACTTGTAGTTAAAGCAACCAGTATTTTCAAGGTCTTGGCACATTTTATATATGTTTTAGTGAAATGCTCGAGCAATGTTTTTAATCCACGACTTATAAAATTCGTTTGCATTGCCAGGACAGAAGTATGCATAAGTAGGCTAAAAAACTAGTTGCATATAAATTGTTTAATTTATATTGACAAGTAATAGTTAGCCAATAGTAACTAGTGGGATTCATAATCCCTAAGGGCCTACGAGATTAGGGGCACTGGGGCCCCGTTCCGCGACACTGATGAGTATTGAATCGAACATGTATCTGTCTCTAGGTATAGCTACTCCAACAAGTCCCCAAGGAGATGGCTTTTCACCATCCTAATGATGCTATTTCATCAACCTAGTGAGGGAGGCATTGCTTCATTGACTAAGGTGCCATAACAACTGAAGGGCATCACTCCTACCTTAAATGACATTGCTCCTTTTGACAGACGACAACTTGAAAGATGAAGCTACAGAACAACAACCAGTCAACGAAAAATGTGAGGACCAAACTCAAATTTTATAAGGGGAAGGGCTTAATGATATCATACGGACCCTTAGATTGGCCCAGACAGTTTAAACTATATCTAGGTGGAAGAACCCCGGCACAAATGGCCAGTAGGTTTGCTATGAGCTTAATTTGGAAGATAACGATCAAGAATGCAATCGAATCCCCCCTTAAGGGTTTTCCTATGTATGTGACACTCCCATGATCATCTACCAAGCACTGTAAAAAATGAGCATATTGGAAATCCCAAGGTACACAATATCAATTATATTCTCTACACTGCAACTCCGCCCATATATGAAGATACCGACTTGACTATTGGAGGGTTTCCCTTGAGCATATAAACCAAGACTCTAACAATATCTTTAAGTGCAGGTTATTTTGGTCCATCAAGACCGAGCCATCCGATTCAATCAATAGTACTGTGGCTATCAATTAGAGTTCTAACATGCCTAAGATCACAGTCAATGTGCAAGTGTAGGTTGGGTAGCAGAGCCGAATTCATGTTATATATTCTTAAAAAAAAAATGTTAATAAGATACATATAAGTTAACAATTGGACCCCTTTAAAGTTTTTGGTGCACCTCTATAATTTTTATAACATCTATTGAAATAAAATAATAAGCATATTTTGCTTTCAGAAAAATGAAAAAAAAAAAAAGGTTAGCCTGTTGTATGTACTAACAATTTTCTAATGCAAAAAGTTTATACTAGCCCTTGAACTTTCATATATTTTGTCACCTAGACCTTGAACATTTTGTTAAATCTCTTTTCTATTTAAACATGTGGAAAAATTAAGGAGCTAGTCAAACACAAGATACATAAAATCTAGGAGCCAAGCGGAAAGAAATGTATAGGTTTAAGGGCTAAAAGGAACAATTGTCTGTTATATATTGTACAACATGTACATCTCAATCATCTCCCCCACAATTCATATATAATTTTATAATTTTTGCCATAGTTGTTTGACCAATGATAAAAACAAAAAATAGATGCTGACTTCGAACATTTTTCAAATTTTATTCTAAAAAAAATTCATATTTATGCTGCATAAGTTTAGATATATTGTTACATATGCAAATAAAGCTTTATTATTTAATACTAAGTTTAATATTTGTATTTGTATAAGGGTCTTTTTGTAAAATTTCTTGATCCTCCACTGTTGGGTAGGATGGTTAAATTGCATATCTTAATGACTCTTCTACCATCCCACTTATAACATTCCGAATATTAAAGAGAAAAGAATTGAAAAAAAAAAAAAGAACAATTTTTTGGGACACCCTCCTATTTACAATTTATTGGATCATATAGCAAATGTTTACTGGTTGAGATATGTATTCGTATTTAAACAGTGTGGGAACACATTGGCATAACAATCCAAATTTCAATACGCGTAAATTGCAAATGAATATGTATAAAGAAAGAGTTGCATATCTAGAGTATAAAGAAAGACCTGCGACTTGGCTGCACAAATAAACAAAGTAGACCGACTATAGCCTTCGTACTAGGCGGATAAATAAAAAGAATGAAAATGTCTTCTCCCCACAATGCCATGTCTTAACGTAATTGCATGCAAGATTATAGAAACTTTAAATAACTTACAGCACTTTCTTTATATCATTTTCATAAATTTTTTAAAGAGCACTAAATGTATAAGGACAACTCCAAACATTAGATCGCAGAATTCAGTAGTAACCAGCGATTTTATCCTACTCCAAGATATGTACCCACATTTAAGACAAGTGAATACTAACGAAAAGAAAGACAATATAGTTAATATCCAAATTATCAAGTGGAATGGGCAATACCTTTAGAGATAGTAGACATGTGACCAATGACAAGGCCGGAGACCCCCGGTTGTATGTTCGGGGAAGACCCTCCATGCTCAAGTTAGTAAATGGCTTGAGAGAGGAGAAAACTTGGTGAAGGCTTTTGCAAAGAGATAGAACATACCTCATTATCTCTTGTGAAAGGCCTCTTATGGGCCCTAAGATGCTGCAACCATAGAGGAAACTCCTATAAAGCATGTCTTTCATAACTAACAGTTCTCCCATTAGCTTTTTAACTCATGAGTAGCACTCTCAGTGGACTGTTCAGTCGATGAGTCAAGGCCATTTTATTGGCTGAGTCTAATGTAGTTTTAGCTTATGCTCAGTGGGTCCCATAACCAATTGGCTGAAGCCCTAAAGTGCTAGAAGTGACAGTTTAAATGCTAAGATACGATTACATGAGTGTCTGAAGTTTTAAAGATTTTGCGGTCAGGTCTCCAAAGCTTGAAAAGTGTCAATTTAGGCACTAACAAAAAATTCTATGTCTAGGCCCTATACTTTTAAAACTTCTGCATTGAAATCCAAAACTTTTGAAAACTAATAGTTTATGCACTAACATAAGAGTTCAGGTTAGTCCATAAATTTTTTAAATTTTCTGACAAAACTCGTTAACCTCAAAATATCACTAACTCTACATTTTACTAGAAATAAATGATAAAACACCAAAATTTATGCTAATCAACAAAATAACTCATAAGTCACCGACAAGTTTCGATAAAAAATCAAAAACCAAAAACAATAAAGAAATTCAAAAATTCAAAGGAATGGAGGAAAAGGCACATGAAGCACCTTTGGTGATGACCCAATGATGGTGGTGCAATGAACAGCGACAGTGGGACACAAGAGGCGAACAAACAATGTAGGACAGTTAGGAGAAAAGATCCTAGATAAGGTTGAGGGAACTGCAGTGTGGGAGAAGAGAGAAATGAGAGAGAAACGTTTGAGCAATTGTTCGAAAACCCGAAGGCTACAACATGATTGCAACATTTTCGGGATAAAAAATCATAGTAATGATGACGTAAACCTTTGTGATTTACTCATTGTAGTTGTTTGCACCTAATTGTTTTTTACAATTTCCAGAGCTTTTGCAATGATTCAACCTCGAATTCTATACACGTAGCAGATATGTCACAATTTGAAATTTTGCGCTCATTCTGTCATGCGTATTTGAAACGCAATATTCCATTGCCATTGCACTTGCAAAAAATCATCCCAATGTTATATAGTGACCGTTTAAATAGGATAGCTCTATACCATTTTGCGGTATTTCATATTATTCTAAAATTGTTTGTCGAAGACTGCCTAGTAAATGCCCTAATTTGTTGTAGAGAGTACTATGAACCTAAAATATCTCGAATTTGGTGATGAACAAGGTATTAAGTGAACCCATTTGAGTTAATTAGTGGGGTAGGAATGGTAAAATGTCATATGTGATATTGTATTTTTGTTGCTTGATTAGGTGCTAAGAAGAAAGTGTGAACCTTTTCCTAATTATAATTAATTATCTCTCATAATTTGCTTACAGAACTTTTAATTGGAGGCCTTATATGCTTGTCATTATTTAAGGAACAAATAATACATCTTGTTGTTTTAAGTCATATTTAATTTCCAATGAACATGATTAGAGTTCTAACATGTCCAAGAGATATATCTTCTTTGCATATTTTAATAACTCTTCTATCCTCCCACTTGTAACATTCCTTGCTTATATCTTCCTTGCATATTAACATGTTTAACATGATTAGAGTTCTAACATGTGCTTTTACGGTGTGTTATGCATCAATTAAGTGGGTAGTTAAGTAGGTGGTCTAAGAAGGCTAAGATTGGTGGACAAGTAAAGGTACCTTAAGGGAGAAATAAAGTTCTATATTGGGCTAAATAAGATTCAATTTCTCTGATGACCCAAATATGAGATCATGGAACCCTGGGAATTGAAATGAAATCTAAGAGAGTGTTAAGTGCCTTCGCCGTTTAAGCTCATGGTAAGTTTAGGACACCTTAGGGTTTAAGAAGTCCCAAGTATTGTATGTTCCATATCATTCATACATGTATTGCATTTATTATTATTTTATTATTTGTGGTTATTCATTGGATGCTTGTTATTTGCTTGCCATATATACATGCTTGTTTCAGTTTTCTCATAGGTACCAAGGGGCCCCTATTTGAGTATGACATTGTACTTAATCCCTTAAGCTTATTTGTGAAGGTTCAGACATCAGGCATGACTACTAAGTGGATAATTGTGGGTTAAATTTCTTTCTTTTGAAAATACATATTCTCCTAGAAACCTTGAGTTTTTAAGCTAGTTGTAAGCTAAGTTTTGTCCTAACTAAGTGTTTATGCCTTGACAATATAGATGCTAAGTCTTGCAAAAGCATAAGTGATTGCACTTGAAGCTTGATAGCTTAAAGGTAGGAGCTCAAATGAATGATCTTGTTAATATTTTCGCTTGTATATGTATGACACTTTGTGTACTTAGACATTACATCTATTAGAATGCGTTTAGGTGTATAACAATTATGATGCTTTTGGTTACATGCTAGGGTTTATAAGTGTATATAAACAATTACTTAAAGTATACGTGATTGTTGTTTTGTTGTCTTGGCACATTTCAAATATGTTTTAAATAAAATGATCGAGTGATGTTTTTTTTACCTGGTTATATATTTAAGTTGCATTGCTAGGACAAATGCATGCATATCTTCTTACAAGGTAGGCTAAGTAACTAGTTATATGTAAATTGTTTCTAATTTACTGATGAGTAATAGTTGGCCAACTATAACTAAGTGGGATCACGTGATGACTCTCCTAGTCAATGATTGAATTTGACCTAGTAAGTGTGTTTTGTTTAAGTATTTTCACTTAAATGTCCCAAATTAGTATCTTATTAAGCAAAGAAAGACAAGTTAAGTAAAAATGAGCTCCAAAGTATGATTTGGCACCTAAGAATCATAAGGACAAAATGGTAATTTTGACTTGGGTGAGTGGCATGACCATAATTATGATTAAAATATGTTCATGTGAGAACTTTTTACTAATTAAGTTAAGACCATAAGTTATTCTAACTATTAGAACCATCATTTGAAGAAAAAGTGAAAAAATTGCACTAAGTGTTCAAATGAGACATTTATGTCTTAAGTGGTTTATGTGTCTAAGAGGGTAAGTGCTGGAGGCATAAACTTGCTCTTTCGCACCAAGGAGGGATGGTTTTAAGTGTGGGTTTAGTGGCCAAATTGAAATAAAAGAGAGTTTGAGGGTAGAGGCAAGAAAACTATTATGATATTTTAGCAAACAATCAACCACTATTCTCATCTCTTCCTCCTTGGATTTTTATGGTTCAGTCTCTCCAGTAGCTTTTTTTACTGCAAACCTCACAAATACCACAAATTTCCATCAAATTTGAAGGTTCCAAGGTAAGATCAAGAAGCCTCTAGTTCATTCTTGGAGCATTTGCTTCAATTAAGCTCTTTGTTGCATGTTTTGGGCATAAACCCTAATGCAAGATTTTTGGATTAGATTGAGTTGGTTCTAAGTTGATTGCATAGCTAGAAATGGTCTTAATTTCAATTTTTAAGTGCCATATCACATTGGCTTTAGGGCTGGAACTTAAGATAGCTAAGTTGAGCTCAAGTGTGTTTATGGTGCTTGTGTTTTGTTCTTACCTTGTAGTTAAATTTGAGGCAAGGGATCAAGTTATTTTACATCAAACAATGCATAGAAATATAGTGTTACACATTTGGGAATAAAGTAGAAATAAGGTATATTTGAATTGGCTTAAGGGATTGAAAGACTAACCAAGATGCATCGCCAATGGTGAAGATGTGTTGCCAAGGGTGTTCAAGGCAAGCCAAGAGTTGTTGCCTTTGGGAATGCCATTGGCACCACATTGCCAAGGCCTAGGCCTCTTAAGCTTAAGGCACCTTAAGAATATCTCATCTCACAGTTATCATCCTTAACCTATTCTGGGATATTCCATAGCTTTTGTTGGGTCTAAAAATCTTTCCTAAGTTCGGAATTATTTATTATTTAAGTGGTAGTTAAGTGGTGTGGTTAAGGTAGGGCAAGGTAGGATGGCTAAGGGGCTTAAGGTGCTGAAGTTATCAAGGAAGCAAAAGGGGGATTAAGGTGGATTTCATAGTTTTTGTTAGCCCAAGCAGAAGGTCTTAGACCTTCAAACAATGAAGAGGAAACCTAAGAGGATCCCAACCAAAATTTGTGGTTTAGAAAGTAAGCCACTAAATAGCCCTAAGCTGAGCTCCAAGTGCTTGGCAAGTTGGACTACATAAGATGGCTACCTTGCATAGTAAGTTAAGGGAAAGATGGGGTAAGTTTTGAGAGAATGTGACTACCTACTTTAAGACCCATATATGGTACTTAAGGAAGGTAAAGAATTTGGGATATGTGGGCTAGTGTCTCAACTACCTTCACTATATAAGCTTACAACATGGTTAAGGCACCTAGGGTGTAAGAAGTCCTAAGGATTAGGTATGTAGCATATCTTACAGTCATGCATTATATTTTTTTTATGTTTAATGGTTGTATTGATTGTTGGTTGGTTGCTGCTTGTTTGTATGTTATATTTGCATGCTTGCTTGTTATTTTCTTTGCAAGTACCCCAAGGAACCTTTACTGAGTACAATCACATACTTACTCCCTTAAGTTTGTTGTTTAGGTTCTAATGTCAGGCTTAACAACTAAGTGGATAGTTGGTGGCTAAGTTTCTCTTTTTTACATGTACTTATTACTTGAATCCTTGAGATTCTAGTTACATGAGAGATAAGTTTTATACTAACTAAGTGGTGCATAAGGATAAGTGCAGGCATGCACTTGGAGCTTGATAGCTCAAAGGAGGGAGGCAAGTGATAGATCTTGGTTATGATTTTGGCTTCTATATATAGTACCTTGTGTACTAAGATATTGACTCTATTAGGATACATTATGGTGTAAAACCATTGAATTACTTTTGGGTGCATCATAGTGTTAAAAGTGTGCACAAACTATTATTTGAAGTTGAAGCAGCTAATATTTTATTGTCTTAGTACATTTTGCGTGTGTTTTAAAAAGAATACTCAAGATATGTTTGCTTCAATTGGTTTACTTATTTGTTTAGCATTTCCAAGAGAAACACATGCATATCTTTTTGCAAGGTAGGCTAAGTAACTAGTTGTATGTAAATTGTTTTAATTTACTTACAAGTAATGGTTAGCCAATAGTAACTAAGTAGGATCATAGTCCCTAAAAGCCAACAATTTATTCAATTCAAGGCACCGAGACCCTGCTCTATGACAATCATAGTCCCTAAGAGCCTATAAGTTAATGAATTTAGGGTATTGGGACCCTATTCTATGACAATTTACTATTAGAGCTGGGGTAATGGTCCTAATACAGGCAAAAAGTGAAGTAAAATCTAAGTGTTCCTTGTGCTAAGTATAGTTAGTACTACTCAAAAGTTGCTCTGGGTGTTGTCTTCTTGGTTTGGTTGTAGGTATCATGGTGAATACTCAATCAGGTGTTAATATTGAGCCTTGGCTTCCTAAAAAGGGAACTAGTGACCCCAATATGGAAGTTATAGGGGAAGTAGTGGCATTGTTTCATAGGCTTAGCAAGTCCATGGACCAAATGCTACAAGGTATGTTTATCCTGCTTGAGGAACATGGTCAATCTCTGAATGAAGGGGAGACCTTAGGGGATCCTAATGGGGTAAAGGCTAAAGTGCACCAAGACTTACTGGTGCATCAAGGCTAGTGGTGAAGTCCCCTACCCCAAGGGCAATTACAAGGTCAAGAGCAAGTACATAAGCATGTTTAAGTGGATTAGGAAGAGGATAGTGAAGAGGGGGATGTAGAGGAAATACACCCCCATAGAAGAAGGGGGAAACCCATTATTTCAAACCATCTAGACATTCTCTCAATATGTCAAAACCTTAAGAATCCAAAGTTTAATGGCATGGGTGATCCTTAATGAACTAAAGGTTTGTTTTATCAAATAAATGGCATATTCGGGAAGATGAAATTGGATGATAAAGCTAAGGTAGACCTAGCACCTTCTTTTTGGAAGGTAAGACATCTTTATGGTAGAAGGATGTCATGGAGAGGCTAATGTCTTATGATGGGGGCTGACCCAGGCAAAGGCCCAAAAGGCTTGACTATGTTGCATTTGTAAAGGAGTTTTGTGATGAATTCAATAATGAGGCCGCTGAGGACCAAAAGGGGATAAAGTTTGATGAGTTGGTCTAATGACACATGTCGGTGTATGAATATGAGAGGAAATTTGGTTCTCTTTATCGGTATGCACCTCATATGGCGGGGAAGGATGAACTTAAGGCAATTGTTCATGGACATAAGGTGGTGTTGAGAAATTTCATGATGCTTTTTGGGGTTCAGACTTACCATGAAGTAATTCAAAAAACCTTAGCTTTGGAAAAGGAAATTATGGAAATAAAATCAAAGGATAAAGCTGATTTGCCAAAGGTCCCAGTATGCTCAAAATTTTTAGGCTAGAGGCCTAACCCGTAAGAGAACAATGCCCCTCTAAAAAAGGCAAAAAGAACTAAAAGAGCCGTTATTCAAGATGCAACAAGTATCATGGTAACAATGCTTGCATCGGATTGATGTGTGTAATTATTATCGTTGGCCTCGACATTAGGGTAAGGAATGCCCAAAGATTAGACAAGATGATGGCCAAGGAATGGCTGAAGCCACAGAAGCATAAAAATGTGCCCACCAAAACCCATGTGCAACCGCAAGATTTTGCTTTGGTGGGCTAGGCACCGAGGGAGCCAACAACGATGCAATTTAACTTTAATGTTTAGTGTAGTAGTATTAAGGTTTTATTTGATATCGGTGCTACTATTTTTGTCATATCTTTGAGCATGGTTGTTAGGCTAAGTTTGTAGAGAGCTTTGGTAAATGAGATAAGATATATTAGAACTCCAAGCAAAACATTATTTTCACTAATAAAATGGTTAATAGGTATCATTTGGAGTTAGAGGGTCATAGGTTTTTGTCTGACTTTTGGCTTGTAACATCAATCCCTTATGAGGTTGTCCTTGAGATTGATTGGTTAAATAGGTGTAAAGCCTAAATCCACTATGCAAGTCTTAAGGTCACCTTTGAGGATGCCTCGAGGGTAAGTGTACAGGCAGTTTCACTAGTAGTCCCAAAAAATTTCCTTCTAAAGTTGATAAATTCCATTGTTATTGTAAGTGAAGAAAAATATGACTCACTGAATTAGGTTGCAATCGAGGAGTAGCTTATGAAAAACCCAATAGCCAATTTGTTCCAAAAAGTATGTCTTGTAAATCAAAGGTAACCTTCCCAAAGGAAGATTAAGTTCTCTATACACTTACAGCTTAGGCTAGAACCTATTTTTACACCCCTAAATTACATGTTAGCACCTAAAATGGATGAGTTAAAAAATTGGTTGCAAGAGTTGCTTAAAAAAGGTTTTATAAGACCAAGTGTTTCCCCATGGGTAAAGGTTTTATAAGGGTAAAGGAAGAAACTATTCCAAAAATTGCATTTAAGAATAGATATTGGCATTATGAGTACATGATTTTGCCTTTCGAAGGGACAAGTGCTCTAGTGCTTTTCATGGATGCCATGAATAAAACTTTTAGGCCCTACCTAGATCAGTTTGTTGAAGTGTTCATTGATGACATCCTAGTGTACTTTAAGATTCCCTAAGAACATTGAAGAACATTTAGACATAGTTTTACAAGTGCTTAAGGATAACCAATATTATGTGAAACTCTAAGTGCCAACTTTGGCAAGTAAAATTTCATTCTTCGAGCGCATCATAAATGTTCAGGGGCTAAATGTCAACCGAAAAAATGTAAAGGTAAAGATTGATTGGAAACAAGCAAGCACTGTAAGTAAAATTTTGAGTTTCTTGGGGTTGACATGTTATTACTGGGGATTCATTGAAAAGCTCTCTATAATAGCTTCATTGTTGATTCCCTTAAAAGAGTTTCCATGACCTTAAGAGAAGGATAACCTCTGCCCTCATCTTGATTTTACCAGATTTGCGTAAGACATTTATGGTTTATACTGATGCATCTTAATGGGGATTCAAATGTGCACTGATGCAAAATGAGGAAGTGATTGCACATGGGCTTCGACAGTTAAAGCCTAATGAAGTAAACTAGCTAGTGCATGATCTTGAGTTGGCAGCCACAATGTTACATTTATCAATGATTATGATTGCTTGATAGATTATTGTTAATTTAAGGGTAATGTAGTTGTCAATTCCATGAACTGTAAGTATTGTAAGGTGATTCTTTCTAAGGATCAAATGGCTGGTATGTTGAAAGGATTTGATGTTGAACAGTTCTTAGCCCTGTATCAAACCTGACGAAGACTAGGAAAAAGATCAAGCCATGCTTTTGGAAATTTAGTCAGCTTGGATGGGTAAGATTAGGGAAGCCCAAGATAAGGATTTTAGTACAATGATAGGTTGCTTTGCTGAAAGAATTTTAGTACAAGGATAGGTTGCTTTACTATGGCAACCAGATCTATTTGACAAGTTATTTAGGGTAACAAGTTTTGCAAGAGGCACGTACGAGTAAGCATAACATGCCTAAGTGCCTCATTTGCTAAATGGTGAAGGCAGACCACTAAATGCCTTCATGAATGTTGCAAAGTTTTTCATTCCCAAAAAGAAAATGATGATCCATCACCATGGACTTTTGTGTTGAATTACCTAACACAAGAAGTCAACATGATCCAATCATGGTGGTGGTGGATTTGTTGACATAGTCAACGTACTTTATCCCCATTAAGATTACTTATACCATGGAGAAGTTGGCCCAGTTGTATATTCAGGAAATGGTGAGACTCCATGGAATTCCCAATCAGATTGTACTTGATAAAGATCCCAATTTTATCTTAAGGTTCTGGAATTCTTTTCAAAAGGCTATGGATTTTACTGTGAGGCAAAGTATTGCTTATCATCCTCAAAATGATGGGCAAACTGAGTGTGTGATCTAGAACTTGGAAGATATATTGAAGAGTTGTGTGATGGACTTTGGAGGGGATTGGGACAAACACCTACCATTGATCAAATTTTCCTATAACGATAACTATCATGGAGCTATTAAGATGGTGGCCTATGATGCTTTGTATGGACATTAAGTGTGTGACACCTCATTGTTCGGTGGATAAGGCAGATGAAGTGGTTGTTGGCACGAAAATCACTCTAAAACAATGACAAAGATTAAGTTAATTCAAGCAACGATTAAGATGACCTCGAATAAGCAAACCATGAATGCTAGTGTGCAAAGGAAAGACTAGGAGTTTGATGTATAAGATAAAACGGTCCTTAAGGTTTCCCTGATGAAGGGAGTGGCTAGGTTTGGCCAATGGGTTAAGTTAGCTCTAATGTATATTAGTTCTTTTGAAATCCTTAAAAAGGTGGAGAAAGTGGCATACTGGTTAGCTCTTTACGAAGGCTTGTTATAAACCTCGAGTAGGAGTTAGGCCCATCCATCATATCAATAAGGAAGGACCTGAGTTATGAAAATTATCATATTTGGCTTCTTTATCGTCAAGTTAGGAAACTAAGAACAAAGTAGATCCCAATAGTCAAAGAACTATGTTCTAACCATGGTGAATGAGTGACCACTTGGTAGACCAAGGATGATGTACTAAAGCAGAATCCAATTAAGCTCACTCGGCTAAGTTGAAATTTGGGGGACCAAATTTTCAAATGAGGGGATGATGTGATGGCTTTCATAGTTAACAACATACTTTGATAAGGCAAGTATGTTTAATTTAATCATGTTTATTTAACACCTCAAATTAGTTTAATTTAATCATGTTTATTTAACACCACAAATTAGTTTCCTATTAAAGAAGAAAAGTAAGCTGCGTAAGGTAGCATTAATTTCCTAAGTGTGAAATGGCACCAAAAGGTAAAAAAAAGCCAAAATTGGTAATTTTGACCCAAGTCAATGGCATGGCCATAATTTCAATAAAATAAAGCTCATGTAAGTGTTTTTGACTAAATAAATTAATACCACAAGTTATTCTAGTCATTTGAACCAAAAGTGGAATTTAAGGGACTAAAATTCACTAAGTGAGAAATTAAACTATTATATCCTATAATGGCTTAAATGGCTTAAGGGCAAAGGATTAGGGAAAAGAAAAATTATTTATTTGAGATCTAGGATGGACGGTTTGAGGAGAGACTTAAGTGATAAAAATAAATTAAAACTTAGTTTTGAGGGTTGAGTTAATATAAGGCTAAGAATGTTGTAGTGGGAATAGGTGTCGATATTTGGTTAAAATTAAAAAAACTATTCATCATCCTCTCCCCAAACCAATTACATCAAGCTCCTAGCTAGAAGTTGGTGCATTTTATGCTTTGGAGCTCATTTCTTCAAGTTTTGAGTTGGAACCATAAGATATATTTTGTCCATATATTTTTTAGTTCTAAGCTTCAAATATTGTTAAGGATGTTCCTAACTTTGTGTTTGTGGTGCCTATTTTACTTGGATTTAGGCTTGGAACTCAATGAGAGCTTGTTGTGCTCAAGTGTGCTTTGTCCTGCTTAGTAGATTTTTTCTTGCTTTGATTTGGATTTGAGGTAAAGGGTTGAGTTAGTCTAAGCTAAATTGATGCATTTCATTTTTGTCTTATGAATTGGAAGTTTTCACAAGTGCCAAAGTTATGGGCTCACATAGGAACTAAGATTCAAATTATGAAGGGCATGAAAGGAGGCATTGCAAGTACACTTCTAGGTTGGTGTAATCACACCACCTGGTTTGTGTGACCGTAATTTCTAGAAAGTGGAGGAAATTGGTGGTCCAATCACACAGCCTAGGGCGTGCGATTGCATCAATCCATTTGGCCTCAATCTCCTCCCAAATGCCTCCCAAGTGCAAGTTAATTGTTTCCTTAGTAGTCCTAAGGGTATGACATGGCCTAATTAAGTTTCTAAATCACTTCTAAGATGTTTTATGCATCAATTAAGTTGGATAATTAAGTGGGTGGTTTAAGAAGGTTCACTTTCTGTAATCATATTAATTATGGGGTTATGGACTTACGAGAATCAGAGTGGAACCTAAGGGAGTCCCAACCAAGCTAATAAGCATGGTAAGTTAGCCCATTGAGGGGGCCCAAGTCAAGTTCAAAGAATTCAGTGAAGTAAAGACATTAAGGTAATTGCCTTGTAAAATAAGTAAGGGAAAGATGGGTAAGTGATAGGAGTGAATGCTGTCCCATCCTAGGACCTATAAGTGGGATTAAGGAAGGTAAAGGATTTGGAATATGTGGGTCAGTCTCCCTTGTACCTCCACTGTTTGAGCTCATGACAAGTTTAAGACATGTTAGGCTTTAAGAACTCCTAAGTGTTGTATGTTGCATATCAATCAAACATGCATTATATTTGTTATTGTTTTGTTATTTGTGGTTATTTGTTGGATGCTTGGTTTTTTTCTTTCCATATATATGTGCATGTATGACAACATACTAAGTACGACAACATACTCATTCCCTTAAGCTTATTTGTGCAGGTTCTGACATCGGATGAAACAACCAAGTGGATGGTTGTGGGCTAAGTTTCTCCCTTTTGCAAGTACTTATTCCACACGAAACTTTGAGTTTCTATGTTACTTGTAAACTAAGTTTTGTACTAACTAAGTATTATGCCTTGATAGTTTAGAGGCAAAGTGTTTCACAAAAATAAATGAGGGCTTTGCACTTGGAGCTAGATACCTCAAAAGTAGAAGCTCAAGTAAATGACTTAGAGGTATTTTTGCCATGTATATATATATGGCTCATTGTGCACAAAAACATTGCCTTTATTAGGATGCAGTGTGGTGTATAATACTTGTGTTACTTTTGGGTACATGTTAGGGTTTATAAGTGTGTACAAACTTTTATTTGAAGTATAAGTGACTAGTGTTTTGTTGCCGTCGTATATTTTAAATATGTTTTAAATGAAATGCTTGAGTGATTTTTATTACTTGGTTTATTTATTTAAGCTGTATTGCCAGTATAAGTGCATGCATATCTTATTACAAGGTAGGCTAAGTAACTAGTTGCACGTAAATTATTTTTAATTTATTGATAAGTAATAGTTAGCCAACTATAACTAAGTGGGATCACAGTCCTTAAAAACTTACAACTTAATGAATTCATGGCACCAAGACCTTGTTCCGCAACATTAAAGCACTGGGATCTTATGGTAACAACCTTTCCCTTCTATTAACTTGCGTAACCTATTTTAATATAGTTTAACTATCCATTGATATGTTAACTTCACGTCAATTGTCGTAGACGAGGGAATGGGATGGAATGGAGCCTATATTAAAGGAGAAGTGGACTAGGACTCACACTTGGAAGCAAGTAGGTCAACATGTCGATCCCGTCATGTAGCAAAATTTTTTTAAATATGGCCTTATACAAATTGTTTAATTAAATCTAATTTTATTTTTTCATAGGAGGAATACATCTTGTAGATCCATTAAAAGTATCCTAATCCAAATTACTGACGCAGTTTGATGCTAATGCATGTAGTTAAGTTCGAGGCCTGCCAAAAAAAGGCCAACTACCTGGTGTTCTGCATTACCTTGTGGATCCACACATGTTTGGACCTAACCAGGCATTTTCTATTCTCAAGTAATTTTATTTCTTAGTTATATCACTTTTATTTTAACAACTGTTACTTGCCAACTATATTATGCGCCACATATTGATCCGGCAGAGATTGCTTAATTGAGAGCTGTGAGTCCCAAGCTATGGAGCTAGTTCTCAAGGTTCCAGGTGGAGGTTCGTAACCAAATCTTGCTGGGGGTTTAGTCGTAGATCCAGCGGGACACCAACATTGCATTGAGGACCATGATTAACTCATTGATCTGTTGTGGCCTTTTCCTTAGTTGACTTTTAGACCAAATGCTCCACCAATCTAATGACTATGGAAGTACTTTGTGAGATGGCAGTGTTCAGCCCGACTCTATGTCTCATTTACTATTATTAGTGGGTCCCAAGCTTTAGAATAGAAACCATTTTAGTTCATAAATTAATTGTAATTGAAACTCTTTTTGTAGAATTTGATTATTTTAATGTATAATAGTTCATTAGTTCTACACACACACTATATTAACATCTAAAAAAATATATCAACACACACACACATATATGTATGTATGTATGCATGTATATGCATATACCAATATATATATAATTCAAAAGACAAAAAAGAATGTCAGATCGGCAAAAAAATGGTAGTAATTCTAATCACCAAAACAATGTCGATGCTAGGGACGGCAACGGAGCGGGCGAAAACTGTGAACCGCGAATATTCACCCATGATGGATGGGTAAACGGGTGAAAATACCCGCGATGGGGCGGGCATGGGTAAAAAAATTCACCCGTCTGGTGGGCGCGGGTGGGTGACGGGTAGGGGGTATCCATCGTGGATAAATCTGCGCCCGCCTACCTGTGAAACCCGCGAAGTTGGATGTGATGTGATGTGGTCGGTATGATGTTCCTTGCTCTTCTCCTTTTGAGCTGGCAACCCCACCTTCATGCATACAAACACGTACACCTCCCATAGGAAGCAGTCGGTATGTCCAGCAACATAATCTCGCCACCTAAGCCTTTTGAACAATAAAATTAACAAAATAACAAATAGAAAAAACTGCCACATAAATCACATGTAAANTGTTAATGAATGTTTCTTGTTTTATTGGATGTGATGTGGATATGTGTAATTTATGACTTAATGATGAATATTTCATGTTTCTTTTATGAAATTTACAAAACTAGCGTAAACAGCAGATTACCCGCGGATATGGATATCCGCGGGTTGCGGGCGCGGATGCTGTTTTCTACCCGTTAGCGGATATTCGTGAGCTAATGGGTATGATAAAACCCGCGGGCGCGGGTGGCGGATATGGGGTATCTACACTCGAGCTGCAACGTTACCATCCCTAGTCGGTGCTGCATAATTAAGGAATTGTCCCTTTGTTTGTGTCCGAAAATGATTGGAAGCTGCTTTAATTAGAAAATAGTCGCGACTTGCGGGGCCCATAGGCGTTAGTATCTTGGGCATCAAAAAATCGTCAGAAGCTTTTTTCATAAAAAATTGTCGCCGGTTTTTCATCATAGAATCGTCGTACGTGTTCACTGATAATGTCATCACAGCGTCGTTGGTTGTGCATTAGTGGAGACCAGAGAAATGAGGGAGAAACGTTCAAACGAGTGTCGGTAATCCTTAACACTGCAATGGTTAAAATTTTTGTAGAATTTTGTGACATAATTAAACCATTTTTGGAACAAAAATCATAGCAGCGATGACATAACACTTTTTGAAGAAAATTTTCGTTACAATCATTGGCACCAAATTAACTTTTACCGTATCCAGGGCTTTGCTTTTGCATTGATTCTACATCGAGTTCCATGCTCGTAGCAGATATGTCACAATTTGGAACTTACCGCTCACCCTGTCTCGCATATCTAAGATGAGATATTTACAAACTTTTTGTGATTACAAAATTTTGTGACGATTTTGTGGTGATTACAAAATTTTCCGTCGAAGACCTGCATAGTAACTACCCTGATCTCTTAGAGCACTTCTAACAAGTTCTTTATTTTGTAGTTTTTTTTTATTTTAGGGAATATAAAGCTATTTTTCACTACAACACCTTCTCCATCCTATTTTCTAAAATAGAGAATGAGATGGAAGAGAAAATCTCATTCCCCATTTCTGCAGAAACTCTAAAAATTTTTTGGAATGAAAAATAATATTTCTTCTGTTTCATAAAAATTGTCTCATTTACTATTCATAACAATTAATTCATAATTTTCTTTCTTTCAAAATTTCTTATAGAAATATAACATTTTTATATAAAAATAGTACTTTAAAGACTCTATTTTATAAATATAATTTTTTTAAAAAAGAATTATAGTACAAATTAATATGAATATATTTAAGTCAAACCTTAGTTAAAAAAGTTAAAATGGCCATTCTTTGTGAAGTGGAGGTAGTAAATTTTTACGTTTTGCACAATATTTAATTATACAACAATTAATTCATATTTTTTTTTTCTTTCAAAATTTCTTATAGAAATGTAAAGCTTTTTTATGAAAATGGCACCTTAAAGACTCTATTTTATAAATATAATTTTTAATTTTTTTATAATATAAATTAATATTAATATATTTAAGTCAAATTTTAGTCAAAAAGGTAAAAGAGTCATTCTTTGTAAAACAGAAGGACTAATGTTTTACATTTTTAACAATATTTAATTATACAATAATTAAACTAGTCATTAATTTGAATTTACTTTAAATCTATAATATTTAATTGTTATATAATAAATACAAAATTTTATAAAATAGGAAAGCTGCTAGAGTTGGAGCAAAAAAAATTGTAGAAATTTTATTTTTTATTTTCCTATCTGAAATTTTGAAAGAGTATTGGGGATGCCTTTATAGGGAGTGCGGTGAACTCAAAACGTGTCGAGTTGGGTGGTGAACAACGTCTCGAGCGAAACCATTTGATTTAATTAGTGTGGTGAAATGGTAAAATCTCATCCCTCATTTTGTATTTTCGTTGGCTGATTAGGTGCGCAGAAGAAAGCCTAAAGCTTTTCCTCATTATAATTGACTCTCTCTTAATCTGCTTGTAGAACTTTTAATAGGAGGCCTTCTGTGCTTTTCGTTAAGGAACAAATAATCTATCTTGTTCTTTTGTGGTCATATTTAATTTCTAATGAACATGGTTAGAGTTCTAACATGTCTAAGAGATATATCTTCGTTGCATATTTTAATGACTCTTCTACCCTCCTACTTATAACATTCAAAATATAATAGAAAAAAAAAAGAGAATAGAAACACTATCTTTTCGGACACCCTCGTGTTTACTATTTATTGGATTATACTGACTTTTAGCTTTCTAAAGGTGGATAGTAAAAAGAAAGAAAATGTTATGTCATCCCCCTTTGTTTAAATGTTTTTGTGTACAAAAAAATATATTATATCTTCACGCAATTATATGCAAGATAATAGCAATTAAAATAAGTTGTAGTACTTTCCATATATAATTTTCATAAATTCTTTAATGAACAATAAGGACTAGCTGAACTTTAAATCACAGAATTCAATAGTAACTGGTAATTCTATACTCCAAGGTTTATACCCACATTTAAGACAAGTGAATATTAATAAAAAGGGAGATAATATAGTTGATATCTGTATTACCAAGTGGGAAACTCAATACCCTTTAAGATGATAGATCTATGACCAATGACAAGATTATAGGACCCCATGTTGTGTCCTTCGGTAAGACCCTCTTATGTTTAAGTCAGTAAATGACTCGAGGGAGGAGAAAGCTTGGTGGAAGCTATGGATAGAAGATAGAGCGTACCTAATACTTTCTTCTGAAATGCCTCTTATGGGCCTTAAGATACAGTCATCATGGAGGAAACTCTTCTCATTGCATGATCAACTATGTGATCATGGGAATCGCCCTTAGTGTGTGCCTACAATAACTAACTGTTGACCAATTAGCAACTGTCATGATCAGTGGCCCTTGTGAGTTGTCCAGTCAACAAGTCAACCCCAATCTATAGACCAAGTCTAATGTAGTTCTAATTTATCGAGAGTGGGCCTCTTAACCAAACGGCTGAAGCCCTAAAGTGCCAAGTTTGACAGCTTTAGCAAACATAAAATTACATGTCTAGTGCCTAGAGTTTTAAACATATCATAGCCAACACTCCAAAGTTTGAAAAGTGTCAACTTAGGCATTAGCATGTAATTATAGTTTAGACCCCGTACTTGCAAAAAATTCTCCAACCAAGTCTCAAGAGTTTGAAAAGTGACAGTTTAGGCTCTAACACAAAAGTAGAGGTCTAGTTCCAAACACAATTTTCGTTTTACAAGGAAAGCAAATGATAAACACCATAATTCATGCTAATCAATAAAATGACTTATAAATCACCAACCAGTGTAGATCAGATATCAAAACCACAAACAATCAAGAAATTAAAAAATTTGGAAGGAATGGATAAAGGGGTATTTGAAGCAGCACTGGAAACGATCCGTTGATCTCTATACAGTGAACAACAGCGGTAGCACATTGGAGACGAACGTACAGCGTGGCAGAATGTGGAGAAGCGATTCTGGGGAGGCTTGAGAGGCTTGCTATGTGGCAGAGGAGAGAAATGAGGGAGAAATGTTCGAGCAAGTGTTGGTAATTTAGAAATCAACGATGATTAAAATTGTCGGAGAAATTTGCGACATGATTAGACCTTTTTTCGATTAAAAAAAAATTGTAGCAACTATGACGTAACCCTTTACAAAGAAATTTTTCTCATTGCATTTCTTGGTGACCAATTAATTTTTATAGTTTTCCAGAGCTTGACTTATGCATTAATTCTACCACAAATTCTATGCTCTTAGTAGATGTGTTGTAATTTGAAACTTCCCGCTCATTCTGTCACCCATATCTAAGGTGAAATATTTCATCACAAGCGCACATTTAGTAAAATCGTCGTAATGCTTTATAGCTAAACGGTCAACATGATAGCTCATTACAATTTTGCGATTATTACATATCATTACGAAATTGTTTGTCAAAGACCTGTGTAGTAAATATCTTAATTTCTTGTAGAGAGTGCTCTGAAGTTAAAATGTCTCAAATTTGGTGGTGAACAACAAGTTAATCTAACCCATTTGAGTTATTTAGTATGGTGGGAATGGTAAAATCTCATCTATTATTTTGCATTTTTTTTGGTTAATTAGGTACGTAGAAGAAAGCCTGAATCTTCTCCTATTTATAATTAACCTCCTCAGTCTTAATTTATTTGTAGAACTTTCAATCGGAGGCCTCACGTGCTTTTCATTAGTTATTTACACAGCATGGGAACACACTGGCATTATTAAATAGAAATTTTTCTTTTCCTAGTGTGTAAGAATCCTAATTTCAATATGTGCAAATTGCATATCAGTAAATATAAGGAAAGACTTTCAAATCTAGAGTATAAAGAAAGACTAGCGACATGGCTGCGGAAATAAACAAAGTAGACTGACTAAAACCTCCCAGCAGCCAGCAGGTAGATAAATAGAAAGAGTGAAAATGTCTTTTTCTTACTAACTAATGTTATGTCTTATGCAATTATATGCAAGATTATAGCAATTTAAAATAAATTGCAGTACTTTATATATATCATTTTCATAAATTTTTTAATAAACAATAAGTATATAACGACTGCTTCAAACTTTTGATCGTAGAATTCAATTATAATCAGCGATTGTAATCTACTTCAAGCTATATATGCATCCATATCTAAGACAAAGTGAATACTAACGAAAAGGGAGATAATATAGTTAATATTTGAATTATTAAGTGGGATGCCCGATGTCATTAGAGATGATACATTTTTATCAAAGACCAGGTCAAACAATCCTAAGTTGTGTGTGCGCAAAGACTCTCCTACACTTAAGTTAGTAAATAGCTAGAGAGAGACACAAGCTTGATGAAAGCTATAGCAAAGAGCTAGAACATACCTCATCATCTCGTGTGGAAGGCCTCTTATGAGCCATAAGATGCCGCAACCTCAAAGAAAACTCCTCCCTTTGTGTGAACAACCACGTGATCATAGGCATCTTCCTTAACATGCATCTACCATAGCTAATGGTTGACTCAACGCTCCTAGAGTCTAATGTAGTTCCAACCTATGCTCAATGGGCGAAAGCCTTAAAAGAGCCAAAAGTGATAGTTTAAGAACTAACATAAAATTACATGCATATTGCCCAAAGTTTTAAAGATTTTATAGTCATGTCTCCAAAGTTTGAAATGTGTCAACTTGGGCGATGACATGAAATTATATGTCCAAACCATTTACTTTTAAAAATTCTCCAGCCAAGTCCCAAATATTGGAAAATGCTAGTTTGGGCACTAACATAAAAGTATAGGCGTAGTCCCTTAATTTTCTAAACTTTCCTACAAATCTCCTTAACCCTAAAATAGCGAACAGTTTTCATTTTACATAGAAATAAATGATAAAATACTAAAATTCATGCTAATCAACAAAATAACTCTAAAGCACAAACAAGTCTAGATCAAAGGTCAATAACCACAAACAACCAAGAAATTCTAGAAATTTTGAAGGAATGGAGAAAGAGCTACGTGAAGTGGCATTACTAACAATTCAGTGATGGTGGTGTGGCAAACAGCGATGGTGGGATACAGGCGATGAACGAACAGTGTAGGATAGGTAGGAGCAGAGATCTGGGAGAGGGTTCAGAGACTTGCGGCATGGGAGAAGAAAGAAATGGGGGAGAAATGCTCAAGCAATGGTTGGTAATCCTGAAATTTATGACGGTTAAAATCACTTTAGACATCTGTGGGGTAAATTGTATACGTTAACCCCAACCTTTTAATTATGTTTCTATTCTAACCCCAATTTTGAATTTGTTCATAGCACCTCCCTAATATGGTTAAAATGTTCCATTTCGGACATTTTTTTTATGAAATCTGTTATTTTTTTTATGAAAAATGTCACATCATCATAGGATTATAAGGAAAAATACTTGTTTTAAGATATGTAAAAATTTACTTTTCAAAAAAAAAAAAGGTTTTAAAACTTTCAAAACTGACAAAAATACTTTCTCCTACCTCTCCTCCTTCTCCAGCAACCCCATCTCTGGCCAAACTTCCCCTTCTCTATCTGGTCAACTCTTTCATTTGTCTACTTCCTTGTCCTCTAGTCACACCAACTTTGTTTCAACCATTGCAATGAAAAGAGGCCCGAATCGGAATCAGAATTAAAGCCCGAGTTCCTTGATGAGGGCATAAAAAACCATTTCAATTTCCATTTCAACCATCACGATAAGGATGATCTAGATGAATCAGTTGGACTTGGGCAAATTGGCCTCTTCTCCCTCTCATGAATAAACCAGATTTGGATGAATTGGAGGTAGCGGAGTGATAAATCACTCTTGATTTGGATGAATCGGGCCCTTCTCTCTCACACACAAATCACGACGAATTGTGAACAAATCGCGATGAATCTTAAATCGCAATGGATCAGGATGGAATCAGATGGAATTGCAAGCGAATGAGTGACGAAATTGGATGGAATCATAAGCGGGGGAGCAAAAAAATCAGGTGGGAGACAACGGGGATGGGGAAGAGGAAGTGGGTGAACAACGGCATGGATGGGTGAGGGATGAAGGAGAGAGTTAGCTGGGGAGGGAGGTCGAAGAGTTGGCCAGGGATAGGGTTGGGAGGAGAGGCTGAATAGTTGGCTACAGAGTTAACCGGAGAATGGAGGGGAGGGTTGGTAGGAGATAGGGCAACAGGAGAGGGAGAAGAGGTAGAAGATGATATTTTTGTTAGATTTGAAAGTTTTAATACATTTTTTTGGCAAAGGGAATTTTTACAGAGGTTAGACCAAGCATTTTTTTTCCTACAATCTTATAATGATGTGACATTTTCTATATGAAATAATAGATTTTATAAAAAAAAAAGTTAAAATGGAACGTTTTAGCCTCGTTAAGAAGGCGCTGTGAACAAATTTGATGTTAGGGTTATAACAGAAAAAAAATTAAGAGGTTGGGATTAAGACTTACAATTTACCTGACATTTATGACATGATTGCTATGTTTTTGGGATAAAAAATTGTAGCAATGAAAACATAACCCTTTGCGAGAAATTTATTCATTGCAATTTTTGGTGCCCAATTAATTTTTAAAATTTCCAAAGTACAATGATTTTATACCGAATTCTATGGTCGTAGCATTTACGTCACATTTTGAAATTTCCTGCTCATTCTGTTACACGTATCTGAGGCGAAATATTTCATCGAAAATGTACTTGTAGCGAAATCATTGCAAAGTTATATAGTTGATCAGTCAACNATTTACTTGCAGAATTTTTAATCTGTGGCCTTACGTGCTTTTCGTTATTTAAGGAACAAATAATCTATTTTGTTGTTTTAAAATCATATTTAGTTTCTATTGAACAGGATTTAGAGTTCTAACATGTCTAGGAGATATATCTTCATTGCAGTCAATGTGCAGGTGCAGGTTGGGTGGGATGGTTAAATTGGACCCTTCTAAAATGCCGGGTGGGCTGCAGTACCCCAAAAAAAAAAAAAAAACGTAAGAAGGATCTTTTCAAAATTTGTCAAGTAAGGACCCAAATTAAGAAGAACTGTCAGTATGACCATAGGACAGGCTAAAGCACCGCGAACTGTTGTTCCAATTAACAGGTTGCAAGTGAAGACAGAGGGCAGGAAGTGCGAGAGAAGGGGGGAGAAGGGGAAAATATAAAAGAGTAATTATTTTATACAACGTCAATGGAAAAAAAAGATTTTCCACCAGCCGTTAATTTAGACACTTATTCACCTAATTAATACTTTAAACATAATGGAGAGAGAACATGCAGAAAACAGCTACACGAGAATCATGACATGGACAATTAGCTTGCAGAAAAATAATCACTTGATTCACAAGAATTTTTCGCCCTTAATGATATAGCAAAATTCGATGGTTGGAGGTTTGCATCCCTTATTTTCTTCTCTTTCTTTTACTGATTGATAAAGCAAATCTGTAATTTCTATTTGCTACTGGAACAATTCTGTTGGGGAAACAATCAATTGCTGCCACAGTAATTGTTTTTGGAGAAATAATATGCGGTTGGAGCAATAGTAATTTCATCCACCTGTTCGGCTAAAGCAATTCCTTTCGCGGCAAGAGCAATTTCTCTCCCACTTGTTGCGGCTGCAACAAATTCCGACGCCTTGCTCAGCCGGGTGTGGTTTTTTTTTTTTTTTTGCACCAATGGTTGATAGAATATTTACTCAATATAAAATGGTTAAAGTAAAACCATCTTTGTACGTTCTTTGTCCATTAAAGTAATGTATAACTTGAATATTTGGTGGATTAATAAGAAAAAATAATTTAAAATGTAAGTATTTTGGGTATTAAATTTAAATTATTTATTTGTATGTAAGATGAGAATATTTAGTGAGAAATAATTAATAAGTGTTGTCATTATTTTGAGTAATAGTGAATATTGGATCAATATTAAGAAAATGATACATATTTGTAAAAATTAAGAAAATGATTTTACCGTGTTGACCGAGTAATTAAAGAGGCAGAAATTTAAGAATCAAGTGAAAAATTTAGAAAGGTATAATTAATTTTTCTGGAAAAAGCAATGAAGTGAAAATTAGTGGTATGAAATTAAGGTTAATGTGGTACCTAGTCGAGGTTAATGTTGTACGAAGTTAAGGTTCCAGTGATACCAAGTTAAGGTTCTTGTGCTATCATGTTAAGGTTATTGTAGTACCAAATTAAGGTTTTAATAGTACCAAGCAAAGGTTATTGTGGTACCAAGTTAAGATTATTGTGGTACCAAGTCAAGTTTAAACTGGTATCAAATTAAGGTTATAATAGTATCAACTTAAGATTATTATGGTACTTAATTAAGGTTATAGTGGTACTAAATTAAGGTTATAATGATACCAAGTTAAGGTTAATGTGGTACGAAGTTTAGGTTCTAGTGGTACCAAGTCAAGATTAGACTGGTACCACGTCAAGGTTATGGTGGTACCAACTTAGGGTTAGAATGGTATCAGGTTAAGGTTATTGAGGTACCAGGTTAAGGCTATAATGGTATCAGGTTAAGGTTATAATGGTACCAAGTTATGGCTATTGTGTCACTAAGTTGAGATTATTGTGGTACTAAGTTAAGGTTAAGGTGGTACCAAGTTAAGGTTAAGGTGGTACCAAGTTAAGGTTATTGTGGTATCAAGTTAAGGTTACAGTGGTACCAAGTTACCATTGTAATCTTAATTTGGTACCTCTATAACCTTATCCAAGTACCATAATCATCTTAACTTAATACCACTAAAACCTTAACTTAGTACCACCACAACCTTACATTGACATCACTATAACCTTAACTTGGTACCATTATTATTTTAACTAGGTACCACTATAACCTTAACATGGTACTACTATAACCTTAATTTGGTACCACTATAACTTTAAGTTGGTACCACTATAACCCTAATCTGGTACCAAGTTAAGGTTGTGGTAGTACCCAGTTAAGGTTATTGTTGTACATTGTTAAAGTTATTGTGGTACCAAGTTTAAGTTACAGTGGTACCAAGTTCAGTAACCTTAACTAGGTACCACAATGACCGTAACTTGGTATCACCGAAACATTAACTTGGTACCACTACAACCTTAAATTGACACCACAGTAACTTTAACTTGGTACTACTACAGCCTTAAATTGGCCCCATTATAACCTTAACTTGATACCATCATAATCTTAACTTGGTACCACTATAACCTTCATCTGGTACCAGTCTAACCTTAAGGTTATGGTGGTATCAACTTAAGGTTATAGTGGAACCAACTAAAGATTATTATAGTACCTAGTTAAGGTTATTGGGACACTTGCTTAAGGTTATAGTGGCACTTAGCTAAGGTTATTGTGGTACCAAGTTAAGGTTCTAATGACACCTAGTTAAGTTTGTTGTGGTACTAAGTTAAAGCTGTTGTGGTACTAAGTTATGGTTATGGTGGTACCAAGTTATGGTTATTTTGGTAGCAAGTTAAGGTTATCATGGTACTAAGTTAAGGTTATTATGGTACCTAGTTAAGGTAACTTAACTTGGTGCCACTAGAACCTTAATTTAGTGCCATTATAACCTTAACTAGGTACCACAATAACCTTAATTTAGTGCCACTATAACCTTAACTAGGTACCACAATAATCTTAATTTGATACCACCATAACCTTAAATAGGTACCACAATATCCTTAATTTGGTACCAGTACAACCTTAAATTGGTACTGCTGCAACCTTAAATTGGTACCACTGTAACCTTAACTTGGTACCACCAAAACCTTAACTTGGTGCCACTATAACCTTAACTTTGTACGATCATAACCTTAAGTTGGTACCACTACAACCTTAAATTGGTACCATTAAAACAATAAATTAGTACCACTGTAACCTTAACTTGATACTACTACAACATTAACTTGGTACCACAATAACCTTATTTTAGTACCAAAACAACTTTAACTTGGTGCCACTATAATCTTTACTTGGTACCACTGTAACATTAACTTGGGACCATTATAACCTTAATTTAGTACTCGTATAACCTTAACTTGGTTTTATGGTTCGTCTTTTGGTTTGGGTTTAGGAATTGGCCTTTTGGTTAGGTTTTTAAGTGTATACTTTCGGGTTAAGGTTTAGGGGTAGGGTTTAAGACCTATGGTTTATGGTTTAGGTTTTGGTTAGAGTTAGTGTTAGATTCAGGTTTACAGTTTAAGGGCTAGGATTAAGGTTTATGGTTTAGGTTTTTGGAATAGTGTTATGTTTAGGATTTAAGGTTTGGGTTCAATGTTTAGGGTAAGAGTTAAATTTAGAATTTGAGACTATAGTTTAGGATTTAGGGTAAGGTTTAACATTAGGGTTTGGTCTATTATCTATGGTTAGGGTTTAAGTTTATAGTTTAGAGTCACACTTTTAAGTTTTGGGGTTGCGTTAGAGTTATGCAAGAGTTAGAGTTATGTTTAGTGTTTTTTGTATTATATTAAGGATTTTTTTGTACATAATTTTAATTTTAACTATAACTGACATATTTAACATTTTAATTTATAAATGCAAAATATTTATAAACATGTAATAAATGAAAACTTATAGTTCCTAAGTAACAAATTTAACGAACTTTTACCTTTTATCCAACAATTAATAACATAAATAAAGTAGAGTTATTTCTATTGTCTATTTGTTTTAACTTTTTTTTTTCCTTTTCATGTGATCATTATTTCAACTATTGGTGTAAAACTAGCGTAATTCTATTTTGGAAACTCAATTAGTTGAGACCAAGAAAAATAAGAAAACAATTATGCTTAAATAAAAATGAATTCTTAATATTTAAGGTTTATTATATAACATTGATTTTTTATATAATTGACATATCTATCAATTTTGTAAATGTTTAGAGAGACATGGTTTATAATTTGATGAATTTTTGGTAAATTTTTCAAGAGTTTTACATAGGTACTTTAAGAATTGCTACATATAGCTATACAAAATCCAAAGCCAACTATAAAAAATACAAGTCAATGATTAAACAAAAGGAGGACAAGAAACTTGAGTAAAAACAACCATATGGGTAGACAAATGCACATAAAAAACTCAAATCTAAGCTAAAAAATTGAAATCCTTGATGAGGCCATATCTTAGTAAGCCATATCTTAGCTTACTGAATGAAAGTAGACACCAATCAAAAGTTCAACTTGCAAAAAACAATAATGGTTTTTAATTTGTCATGGTACAAAAAAAGATCCAGGACTCAAGATCCAGCTACTAGTAGAACTTCTTGCAACCTAAAAGATCATAAAGAAATGCAAAAACAATATATATCCATAGCTCTTAGCCAAGAACACATCTCAAAACACACCACCTAGCAGGAACAACTTTTTTCTTTTTCGAAGACTAGGATAAGTCTTGGTAACATCTAAAGCCACAAAAATCATATATTACTCACACTTGGAAACATACTCGAAATGAATCAAAGCATTTAATTTATTTCTTGCAATCCAATCTTTAAGCACCAAACTGGTTGATAGCCCCCATGGAGTCTCAGCATCTGGCCTATATATGTTCAAAATAAGCCACAAGACCATCTTCTTGCATTTGGAGTGCTAAAACATATCTTCCAAATAAGCCACAAGACCCTTATTTGCCTCGGCTGAGTGGAAAATAATTAAACAAAATGAATCAGTTTTTTGCTTAAACAAATAATAATTCAAATATCAAAGTTGGATCCTATATATCTTCTAAATATAACAAAAAATGATTTTTTTTTGGGCTGAAACAGAAAATGATTCTTTAATACTGTTATAGTACACAATATGAATTTGTACGGTAAATCAAGTATAACAGTATTGTGCACAAAAAAAATACAAGGCCCGTATTTTAGAAACTTCCGTTAAATTGCTTATTTTATTGACTTTTCTTAAGATGAACAATGGGCCAGGTTGACCCAATGCAACCCAAAACTGGCCTGGGTCAAACCTGGCCCAAGCACGGTCAAGGCATGACACAAATAGGGCTTGGAGAAAACAGGGTCAAATATGGGCTTAGAGAAGAGAAAACAAAGCACGACCCAAGATTGGACCATGACCGGGTCTAGTTTGGCTTAGGCTAGGCACGGCCGAGCCAAGCTGGACCAAGCCAACCGTTTCAAAAAAATGCCCAATAGTCACCTATTTTAAAAAATGGGAAAATTACACACTAAATACCTCCAGCTGTAGAGTAACTGTTATTTAAGTCCAAAACCCTTTTTACCCTTATCCAACATTAAAAAATGGCTAGTTTCTAAGGATATTTTTGTCCAACCAAAATTTTGCCACTCCTATAAATGCCCACCCTCATTTCCTCACTTCCTCACACAACTTCCGACACTATCCTCTCTAAATCTACTAATTTCTCTGCATTTCTCCTCAAGTCTTATATTCTTCCAATAATTTTCTTAATCTCCTACTAATTTCATCTTAATCTCTCTTTAATCATTCATTAATCTTCCATCAATTTTCTTTAACTCAATGGCTTTAAGGAAGAGTACTAGTTCCGCCCTTACCAAGAGCTCCTCCTCCCACATTGGCTTGGGGTCGTTCTTCCATCGTAAGAGTTTTGTCCAAAAAGGAATTCACATCTAATATGAGCCTCAGCCTACCAACATTGATATGACGAGTGTTGAGTTGCAATTTGACAAGCAAAAGTCCAACAACAACGTTGAAATCCAAGAGACCTCCACTTAAAACATTGATACGCAAGGAAGGGATGGTGAACAACTGATGCCTCAAAGTCAAGTTCCTGAGGGAGGTGAAGGAAAATCTCGCCTTAAATCTTTCATGTGGGAGCATTTTTAGACGCTTTGGGAGAAGGACAACCGGTTCGCCAAGTGCAAGCTCTGCCAAAAGAAGTTGGCAGATAAAGTGAATTCTGGGACTGGGAAGCTTCAATGACATATAAGGAGCGAGCATTCGATGCACTATTCGAAAACCAAAAGGAGTTCCGGTGGACAAACACAACTCAGATTAACTGGTAGTTAGGTATCTTTAGATTTAATAAGCAAGAATGTAAGGAATGTATGGTTAATTGGATGATGCTCATGAAAAAACCTTTTAGGCAAGCTGAAGACGTGCATTTAGAAAATTGGATTAGGTCTAATTTACACTCGGCTTTTAAAAAGACATCTAGGACAACTGCACGAAAAGAAACATTTAAACTGTATGAATTTGGTAAATCTAATCTGCAATAGCCTTTTTCTACAATTGACCATTACATTGTTTTTACTAGTGCCATGTGGACATCTCTTATAGGGCAGGATTATTTTTGTGTTACTGCACACTGGATTGATGAGGATTAGGTCATTCAAAAAAGAATTATTGCTTTCAAATGCATGGAATCTGACCACATTGGATATAATATTTATCAATGCATCTTAGATGTACTTCGTCAATTTTTTTTATGCTAACAAAGTTTTCTGCATTAGTTTCGACAATGTCTCTAATAATGATTTTGCCACTCGAGAACTCTGTACTACATTAAAACCCCCTCGGAATGGTGTTTTTTTTTTCATATTAGATACATGTGTCATATTCTCAACTTGTGTGTGCAAAAAGGGTTAAGGTTTTGCAGACATAAATCCATCCAATCCATGATGTATTACTGTATTTGAAGACACAGCCCAAAATATGTCAGGAATTCAAAGAGTATTACCTTCAAAACAACCAATCATTTTCATGGAAATGTTTTAAACTTGATTGTCCCACCATTTGGAACTCTACATATGAGATGTTGACGGATGCATATCCATATGAAGCCTTGTTGATTGTTTTCCTAAACTTGAAATCCAACTCCAATCTTCTAATGGCTGAAATGTGCAAGTGTTATAAACTTTGTCAATTATTACAGTATTTTTATGAAGTAACTGCTTTCTTCTTCGGTGTTTATTATCCCATTGCTCACAACGTTTTGATGCATTTGCTAAACATTGTTTTTGTTTTGAGTCAATGCAAGACAGATCATTTTCTAAAGGACATCGTCAAAATAATGAAGGAAAAGTGAGTTTCCTAAAGTGAGTTTTCTATTTTACACAAATCCCCCACATCTTTTTACTTGCATCTTCACTTGACCCGACCATGAAAATTACTGGGATATTATCTTTGCTTGAGGAATACTATAGTTTCTTGGATATGAATCATATTAGTTATTTAGCAATGACGACCGAAATAGATGAGCACATATGGGAGATGTACAGAGAGTATTCATCCCGCTACAAAGACAAGGTAAGACCAACATCTTCCTCCGTCGCACACACTTCATCCACCTCCTCATCAGCACCATTCAACCCAGTGAAATAGCTGCTCAAGCATCCTCAACCCACATCATCTGGGCTACCGGAAGTAAATGATTGCCTCCACACCACATTTGAAACAAGCAATGATGACATTTTGGAGTGGTGGAAAGTGAAAAGTGGCAGATTTCCGATTCTGTCTATCATCATGAAGGAAGTTCTTCTGGTTCCGATTTCAACCGTTGCATCGGAGTTGGCTTTTAGTGCTAGCAAACGAGTGATTTCAAAGAAACAGACCAGGTTGACGCCTGAAGTATTGGAGGTTTGCATGTGCAACTATGACTGGGGCCTTGCTACCTTAAGAAAACAAGACAAAAAAAGTTTAAAAATGAGATATAAGATGATGACAGCGCTTCCACATCCTAGATTTCCTTTTCCATTCTTAGAATGTGTTTGATTTGATTATGCTGTACAGCATAGATCACAGGTTTTTATTTCGATTCGGTTTCTTGGAACGTTTTACCATTTGACATATAAGACCCGTTCCAACTTATTTGTAAGTGCTGCTTGACTTTGTTTTTAATAAAATTTGCATAAGTGGTGATTTTTTTTTCTCTTCAAAGAATTATAAAAATAAGTTAATATTTTCAACAAAAATAATTAATATTTTTTAAAATTGTATAAAATTTTAAAAAAATGAGTTAAAATTAAAAACTCGGCTCAATCCCAGTTAAAGCCCAGCCCAGGTCCAGCATGGCTTAAGCATGTCGTGCCCGGGCCAGGCTTGAGCCTAGTCAGGTCCTTCGACCATCTCTAGACTCTTCTACTGCCCCACTTGTAACGTGCCATGTATATATTAAAAAAATAGGAAATTTTTTTTATTTGGACACCATTATATACAGTTTTTTATTGGGTCATATAGCAAGAATTTACTAGTACAGATATGTATCCATATTAAACAGCGTGGAAACAGATTGGAATTATTAAATACAAAATTTTCTATTCCTAGTTAGTAATTCCTAATCTAAATACGCGTAAATTGCATATCAATAATTATAAAGAAAGACTTGCAGGTCTAAAGTATAAACAAAGTAGACTGACTTTTAGCCTTCTAGTAGGTGGATAAAAAAAAGAAAAAAGAATGAAAATGTCTTCTCCGTACTAACTTACGTTATTTCCTCACGTAATTACTTGCAAGATCCTAGCAATTTTAAACGACTTTTTAGTACTTTCTGTACATCATTTTCATAAATTTTTTAATGAAAAATAAGGATAGAAGAACTAAGTCAAGCTTTTGATCGTAAAAGTTAAAATTAACCCGCAATTTTAATCTACACTAAGATATGTACTTACATTTAAGCAAGTGAAACTAGTGAAAAGGGAGATAACATAATTAATATCCAAATTAACAAGTGTGATGTATAATATCCTTGGAAATAGTAGAGCTGTGACAAAAGACAAAGTTAAAGGACCTTGAGCTTGTGTGCCCAGGAAAGGCCTTCCCACACTTACGTCAGTAAATGGCTCAAGAGAGAAGAAAGTTTAGTGAAAGTTATAGCAATAAGATAGAATATACATCATCCTCTCTTGTGGAAGACCTCTTATAGGCCCTAAGATGCTTCCATAATGAAGGAAACGCTTGCCATTGCATGATCAACTACGTGTTCAAGCGGATCTCCCTTAATGTGAGTTTCTCATAGCTAACGGTCGACTCATTAACTCCTTAGCCATGAGCAATGCCCTAGTGGGCTGTCCAGTCAATGAGTGATGGCTCACTCCATGGGTCAACTCTAATTTAGTTCCAGCTTATCCTGAGTAGGCTTAATGACCAGTGGGTTGAGGCCCTAAAGTGTCAAAGTGACAGTTTAAGCACTAACATAAAATTCACTAATCAACAAAATAACTAAAAAAATCACCAACAAGTCTAGATCAAAGATAGAAAGCCACCAAAAAAAAAATTTAGAAAATTTGAAGGTAACTTGTTGTTTAGTTCACAACTCTTCTCACTACACTAATTCAATTCTTAATGTGGATGTGTCAAATCTCTCAATACATATATATGTGAATTCAAGTATAGCAATGGTAAGCATCGAAATCGTTTTTCTCATGGAATGAAGTTGTCCACCATACTCAATATCTCTCTATTATCTAGCTAACAATTAAAATATTGTTTAGCTAATGAACTAAGAATTAAACTAAATTAACTAATGCAGTAAAACAAATAACTAAATAGCTACTGGCAATAGAAAACAAGTCAAATAATCAAAAACCAAGATGTGTCATGTTTAGGTACGAATCCCCCTAGAAATTTAGTGCATTAATCTTACATTGGTTCAATACGCATATAGTTGACTTGGACTGTGGAGTACTACCTCAAATAGATTAGCTCTCTATTACTCTTGGTTATTAATCTCTATTCTTAAGTTACTAACATGGTTTTTAATCCTACCACATTTTCTAAGAATGTTTTACTGGTTCAGCGACCCAATTAATACGTTTCACACTTGTCCGGAGGTATTATGCTGGTTTATTACCCTTGACCCGACAATATCCCTTCTACCCAACGGTGATCCATAACAAACATATATGTTCATCATCTAACATTGAATTAATAAGGTAGCCACTATTAATAAATGCATCAAAGAACATTGGATAGATCACAAGAAAACCATAATTATATTAAAGCAAAAGTAATCATAACAACAAGATCTCCCTTAGGTTCATCAGCTGTAAGCATGAGCAGAAAAATTAGTTCCTAGTTGAACAAGCTCAAGGTTGAGGGTTCCCTCTAGAGGTTCGACTGGACTTGAGGAGTCAATGTGCTCCCTGAGTTTTGCACATATCCAAAATCAAGGGATTACAACTGTATGGGCTTGCTTCCCTCAATAGCAACAACTGCATTTGCTTTAATATCATACATCTATGATCATTACACAATCAAAAAGAAAGTCAGCCCATAATGTCAGCCAAACAATTAAACACCAGCTATGTGTTGAAAGGCGGATTCAATGGCAATGTTTTACAATATTAATAGTAGAGGTTCTGGGAAACCAAGTATACCTTGGATTGTGCATTACAGAGGACGTTGAATGATTCTAATGCAAGAAGCTGAGATTGGAAAGCTAGATGAGACAATAGTGGTGACATGAGATCTTAAGAGAACCATGAGAAGAAAACCAAAAATTGACATTAGGATGTAACAAGAGTCCTAAAAAATGAAGAGTTTCTCCCATGAAGAAAGGCTAGCATCCAGTACAGAGTTAGCACATGGCCATTTCGCCTAGATAAGCCTGAAATACAAGGTGCAGTACTCTCTCCAGTTGACATTAGGGAGGGGACCATTGATACCCTTTCAGAGTTTGGTTCTTTAATGGACTTCGGCCTACCTATTGGAAGGCACATCAGAGATTTAGTTGTGGTATAGGGTTGGCGGAGCCCATTAGAGCATTGCTCATGGTCAAGGGGTTAACGGCTTGATTGTTAACTAGGTTGGGGATAATTTAGGGTGGAATCCCTATGATCACAGGATACCTATTATAGGTCCTAGGTCATGGTGATCATTTAGGAAACTCCTCCTACCATGTGATCATAGTGATCACATGGTAGGAGGAGTTTCCTAAATGATCACCATGACCTAGGACCTATAATAGGTATCTTTGACAAATAGAATAGGTAGATTCTACGTAATAGTCTATAGATTTCACTAAGCTATACACTTTTCTCAAGCCTCTACTAACTTAAGCATAAGAGAATCTTCCCTGCACACTTAACTTTAGGGCACTTAGTCTTGTCTTCGGTTTTACGTGCAGGCTTCCCTAATGGTCTCAAGCATCGCACTAATTATGAACTTCAAATATCAGGAAAATTTTAGTAAAGAAGATATTGTTTTATAAATGTTCATTGAAAATTTGAAAGTCATTTTCTTTTTTGTTGTGGATTTGGAGGGGGAAAAGTTTTTCAACTTGTGACAGCTAGCCATTAGACATTTGAGAATAAAAAGCTTAGTATCCGGTGGGATAGGGGAGAGGGAAATTTTTAAATATTTAACGGCCAGCCATCACAAATTTTAAAGTAAAAGGATATCATTTCAATGAGCTTTGCTAGGTGGAAAAACATTTGGATTATTTTCCAAACAAATTTTAATGGCTTGCTATTACACTTTTCTGACAAGTAGCATTAGAAAATTGTGCTAAGCATTCTTCTAACAGCAAGCTATCCAAAAACAATTAGCATTTCTTTTATTTTCATTTTTACCTATTTAATACCACAAAAAGAAATGAATAAAAAATTAAATTAGACTATTTGGATAGGTAGTCGTTCGAAATATTTGACCAGAATTTTTCAATGACTATCATTTAAAATTTTTTGCTGCAAGGACACATTAAACGTGTTAAACCCATTAAACCAATGAAAACAGAGAGTATAGAATTTGGTACGCCCTGGACAGTGGTCCACTCTACTAGCTGCCCAGAGAGAGTCTTAGAGAGCTCGCTTGGAGTCGGCTGCTGTGAACGGCCCTGAGTGTGCAAGATGTTAGAAATGTTTATTTGCAATTTTCTGACAGTTAGACATCAAAATATGAAACAGTAAAGCCCTTGTCGTCGTGTTCTCAAATGACATTTGAGTGCTGAAACATGGAGGAACACTGAAGCCTTGCCGTCGTCTTCCAACTCCAAATCGCCTATTGATAATCGGTGGCATTTTATTCCAACAATAAAAATAGTGTTTTCTACTTTTTCATAAGGTGGAAAACTGTTTTCTCAGAAAATAGAAAAATAAAACATACCAACAAAACACATTTTTTTTTTCATTTTCCATGTTTTAGAATTTTTTCCCAAAAACATAAAAAATTTTCTGAAACTAAACAGAGCCTGAAGTGCTCAGCTTGGATAAGTTGCAGAGCTGTTTGAGCATTTAAGCCATCAGTTCAAGTAAAATGCCATCTCAAGTCCTCGAGCTATCAATTTTGTCAACCAAACCCAACAAGGACCATTTAATTAGGTAAGTCACTTGTTATTTATTCAAATCGAGAAAACAGCAGTATCCTCCCTGAGGTACATAATTTTCTAAAGTAAAAATTCAATGATGGTTGAGATTACAAACCCATCTTCATCATACAACAGAGGAAAGGTGTGAATAAGGTAAAATGCAAAAACAACACAAATAAGATACAGCAAAAAACTACGGCAGAGGACATATAACATCATCAATTGCTGAAAGAAGTCAAAAACAAATTTGTAGGGGAACAGTGAAACGTCTTCGATCTCAATCAATGGCCCTGCTTCACCAGAAGATGTTATTGTTGTTGTTGTTATTGTTGTTGATACCGAAGCTGTCGATATTGATATTATTGTTGTTGTTGTTGTTAAACCCACCTTGGTTGCTGTACAATGATATCAGATATTTATCAGATACCAGAACTGATTGTATGACACCAAAAAATTGAAAAGGAAAAAGTTTGAAATTGAAATGATTACTTGTTGACAGTATAAATCGTGTAGTTCACAATTCTGCAGCCTTCGCCGGGATAGCAGTTCCTGCCGCAGCTACAGCAGTTGTTCTGCGTGGGGACATAGTAGTAGTTCACGCAGGGCCTGTAGATATAGCCGCAGGGGTTGTAGCAATACATTTTTCTTGTTTCACAGAGAGCTGAAACCAAAACCAGCCAAGGCTGCGGGACGATTTGTTCTGTGGAGGATAACCTTTTATAGGTGAGGAGAAGAGAGGAAAGCGTGCAGATTTAATAGGGTGGATGCAGAAAAATATGATAGGTGAGAGGAGAGGACAAAGTCATAGGCTCACGGCACGGTACCAGCCGTGGACTTGTTTTTCTATAATCTGCCTTGGACTTGTCGAATAACATGGCCCAGGTAATGAGCTATTTGAAAAAGGAAGATCCAAATCTTACATCCTGTGATCCTATGATATAATCTCATGAGATTTGTTGGAAAGGAATAGAATCGATGATAGGGTAAGACTGGGAAGGATCATGATTAAGATCGTAAGATTGTTAATATGGTTTGATCTTATCAATTCTACTTGATATTGATTTATGTTAGTTATATTTACATTTTACCCCAAATTAGAAATTTAAATGATTTAACCCTTATTACCAAGTTGGACTATTTAAGTTAGTGGTCATATGATTGGAATTATGAAATAAACCTAGAAAGAAAAAGAATTCATTTCTCTTTCTCATTTAGAAAATAAAACTCAAAACTTCAAAAGCACTAACATAAGTTTGTCATTATTATGTTAGTTATATTTATTTATGAAGTTCTTTCATACTTGTGTTGGTTACTATGTTAGTTATGTTAATCTATGCTCGACTAGTGTTCGGGCTTTATTTATCTGTACACGAATTCTGTTATATGATTCTTATGGCATTTAAACTTTATATAAATTTTCAATATAATTTGTTTTCTATATGAATTATATAATTCATTATATGGAATTGTGATATATAAGTAGAATCCTATTATCTATGATTTGATCATATGATTTTAATCTTATATGATGAAAAATAATTTGGTATAAGATCTAGATCTTAACAACATTGGGAAAATGCATCTACCGGTTTTTGGTAATCAAACTAAAAAATAATTGCTGTTGAGAAACGTCTTATGTACAGGCTTGTATGTTTGTCGGTTACGATAATGGTTAGGGCTTATAGGTGAACTTTATACAAATTAAAGTAGTATCTATGGACCTCACTTTTATTTAAAAAATATAAATAAAAATCTGTAAAGTTAAGTGTGAACCTTACTTTAATTTTTTGTTGCCCTCACAGTTCCAAATAAAAATTTAGGGAAAAAGGCAACAAAAATAATATCATCACAAAAAGGAAATTGATAAAAAAAGAATTTGAGTCAGAAACTATTATTTTTTGTCGTTCACTATCCTTATCTTAAAATCATGGCATAGATGCAATATTATCTCTTACGTTTTACTTAATTGGTTTAGTTGGCCCCCAGATTATGAATAAGCCTTGAGCCATTGGACCTCACAAATAAAGTTTTGCTAAAAAATTTCAAACAAGTTATGTTAATTCCTAATAGAGGTATCAATATCATCAAAGGAATAAGCTATTCATTGCTTGTTTTTAGTGTAAAATTATAAACTATGCTATGTTTGTATTATTTTATTTTAGAAAATTAGAATTAGTATATTTATAGGCAATTCACCTTGATATGTGGGATGCCAGCCTTTAGTTTTTTATGAAATTAATTAAATATCAAACCCTTTACTTGTAAAGTAACAAAATTTTTATCTTTCAAAATTCAATTTTAAATTTTCTAAATATTTTAAATACTTATTAAATTTAAATTTAAATACAAAGCATATGTATTTAGTGACTATAAAAGTACTTTATTTTGAAAATCAACAAAAATATAATAACTTATTCAAATTAAAACTAAAGGTCACTCAAAATAATATTTGTTTATACATATACTATTAGCAATTAACCAATGTTTTTAGTTTCGTGCCATATCGGCCAGTACATTCGGCACATACCAATATTGGGCTGCAAATAGTATGAGACTGATAGAACCGTGGTTGTCTTTTGTACCATATTGTACATATGGGTACTGGATGTAATAGCCATCTCATTCATACTAGGCACACCATCTCGATATCGGCCAAATATATATTTTTTTTATGCTTTTAGGAAAAATATATTATAAGTATATGTAATTGATTAGTTATATAACAAACATTTACTATTACTCCAAAGAAAATTTGTACTTTTATTTTTTTCAAACATTGAAAATTATGGTTTTGATACACACACACACACATATATATTGTGGAATATTTATATAAAAATCTCTTAATTAATCAAAATACATATAACATACACTTAACATTTTACAATATCAATTTTTTTGTATGTTCTATATGTTGATATGTTATATTTACATATATTTATATACCTAAAATATTTAAAACTAGTACATCCTAGGTGATATGATATGGTATTAGCATTGTACCATACTGCTACAAAAATGGTACACTACCCAGTATATTTAAAACCTTGAAATTAACTCAAAGAATTTTATTTAGGTAGCTGCATTTTATTATTTTTTGGGTAAAATCCATATTTAGTCCCCTAAATTTAAGAATTATCTTAAAGTGGTCCCTTAACTCAAAAAGTGGCTCTTAAGTCCTCTAACTCAACTTAAGTGTTCTATTTTGATCCCTACCGTTAGTTCTACCGTTATTTTGTATGAAAATTGCCTATGTCGCATGTATATTGCCACGTGGCAGTCTCTTTTATGATAAAAAGTGATTAAATTGAAAGAATAATAAAGTTCAAGGTAAAATTGACACAAAAAGTAATTTTAGGAACAAAAAAGGATAGCTAACCCAATCTTCCTCAATCTCTAATTCGAACATTGCCGCCCCTCTCTAATTCGATCGATGCTGCCATCGCCCCTCTACCTTTCTCCACCAACGCTCCATCTTCCTTCTTCCTGACTGACACTCTACTTTCCGCCCTTTCATCCATGGCCCTGCTAGTCACAGCTCCACTGACCAATTGTCGAATTGAAGGAGGAGAGAATCAGATCTAATGTACTATGCTATGGTGTGCTATGTGGGACAAATTAAGGCTTATCGGATGGCGGGGTAAGGGTGGTGAGGTGCCGACAATGACAAGGAAGGCCTTCAGGTTGATGGGCGGCTTTGGCGGTGGAGGTGGAGACGATGGGATGCAGGCGGCGAATCACGATTAGGCCTCTCCCTGGGCGGCAGCTGTAGAGCAAGACGAGGTGGCGAGGCCTGGAGGTAGAGCTATGACTGGCGGGGTTGTGGATGAAGGGGGGAACGTGGAGCGTCAGTCGGGAAGAAGGAAAATGGAGCGTCGATGAAGAGAGGAAAAGGGGAGGCAGCGGGGATCAAATCGAAGAGGGGGGAAGATTGGGTTAACTATCCTTTTAGGTCCTTAAAATTACATTTTGTACCAATTTTAGCTTGAACTTTATTGTTCTTCTAATCTAATCACTTCTTATCATAAAAGAGTTTGCCATGTGGCAATATACGTGCCACATAGGCAATTTCCATCCAAAATAATGGATACAAAATTAGGGGACTTTAAGAGTCACTTTTTGAGTTAATGGACCATATTATGACAACTCTTAAAGTTAGGGGACTAAATATGGATTTTACTCATTATTTTTTGGTACTAAAAAATCTGCAAGAGAATGGTAACAAGAGATATAGTCTCTTTAAATAATTGTATTATAGTTTAAAGTTTAAATTTTAATTAATTCAAATTATATGGCTGATTCTAATTTAGGCTTATATATGCTTTTAACTTTAAAAATATTCTAAATCCATCAGTGCTGTCATAAGCGTTGTGCTTTAACATCGTATTAAGGTATTGAATTTTATTAAATTCAAAACTAATAATAATAAAAAAAAACAGAAAAACAAAACAGATCCAACTAAGTGAACACAAAACGTGATTACTAATTAGCCGTGGCAGTAGGTGAGTTATCTGTAACACTCTTAGGTACACCGGGGTCTTCAAAAACCCCATCATTTCAGACCAAATTACCTCTAATCAATTAATTGATTGGATTTGAAATAATAAATAACTAAAATTTATAAGAAGCAATAATTAAGAGAGCAACCTATTAAATTTAAAATTCAAAGAACAAATTACTCCCTCCTCCGTCTCACTTTCTTTGCACCATTTTGAATTTTTTAACCAGTTTGACTTGAATTTATACATATTATTTTTTGCTAGAAATTTTTTTTAAAAAATATGTTTAGAAACTACAGGTCTTGATTTATGATTTATATGCAAAGATATTTCATTTATATATTAAAATGTTAAAAATAAAAAATTATAAATTAATTGCTAAAAAGTGAATGGTATAAAGAATTTAGAACAGAGGAAGTAATATATTGTTTAAAAAAATAACAAATTAATAGCATTTATGGGAATATTCAAATTTTACAATAGCATTTATCTCTTTAAATACGTTTTAATTTTGGGAAATAAATTAATGATAATTTTGTTTTATAATAACACATTTAAATGAAGGAATATGTCAAATCTCCCAAGGCTTTCTTATGCTTTCTTATTTTCTTCTTTTTCACATCAAGAAAGGGTAATGGACTAACTCTTTAATTCCTTATACAATTATACAAACATGTACAGTTCAGTTTTTATGCATACAAAATTGTGTATTACAACTATGAGCATGATTGTACAATAGTGTACAATTTTATCCACACACACATGTGTGTGTGTGTATACGAAGTGTAAATAATCATCCACGGCATACCAAGGCCAAAAAAACTTGATATATAATTTTTTTTGTTTAGAAAATAGGATGTACTGTTACTAAAAAATGAAGATAGATGTACAAGCATTATAACAATTAAATAAGAAAAATGTGAGGAACATTGTTGCAAAATTATGAAATTGAATGTACAATTATATACAAAAAAAATTGTTGTCATAGACAACCTGAACTAAGTGAAAAAAAAAATTAAAACAACTTTAAATCACTTGTATTATAGATTAACTCCTAATTTTAGTTAGTATCTACTTTGGGTTTTTAAGAATTAAGAATTAACTCCTAATTTTATATTAATGAGAGCAATTGACATATTCCCAAATTAATCCCACTTTTCCTGCCTTTTAATTAAAGACAGTGGTGATTGACCTCGAACTTATAATTAACTTACCAAATTTAAATAATTGGCTTAAGACACCAATTAAGAGGGGCAAATTTATCTAGGATGATATGGACCTATAAAGAACACGGTTCATGGTCGATGGTAGAGTTAGAAGACTAAAAGGTTAATGTACTAAAAAAAACAACAGAAGACTACACGGTTAGTCTTAAAAAAAAAAAAAACGAAGACTAAACCGTTTGCCCAAAAGTCTCCCTTGTAAGAAACTTCAGTATTATTGACGAATTTAGCACTGGATTAGATTTTCTTATATGATGGTGGATTACAGATGGATAAAAGATACTTTATCTCTGTTTTTTTTTTTCAAATATTTAGATTTCACACAGGTACTAAAATGGAGAGAAAAATTTTGTGCAATTTTTACTTGTCCCTTATTTTTTACATGTAAACTGAGAAAAAAAATAACTAAATAGAGAAATAATATTTTGAAAGTTAATTTAGTATAGTAATTTAGTAAATATAAAAACGTTACAAGAATTTAGGACTATCCATAATAGTAAATATTACATATAATGTGACACGGAGGAAAATACAGACATATTTTGAAAAGTCAAATATCCACCTACTTTACAGACTCCCTACGTGGAAAATTTCAAACATAACCTTGTTAAGGAAAAGCAAATTCCTACTGTCTCCCCGCCCTGCTCACTTTGTCTTTCCTGTCTTCAATGCACGCGGATTGCAGAATGAAAGGTCCAATCTCGTCGTTCGCAACCATCGCCAGGTTCGACTTACTATATGCACCGAGTTCCTATCGCGACCCCATCGGCAAGAACCTCGTTCACATACTAGGTATCTGCTCCACCCCAAGTTACTCTTGTATTCGGGAGTTTTCAGAGGCTTTCGGTATTTTATTGGGCCAAAGTCAAAATGTAATAGGCTAATCCAACCTAACATGCTGACGGCATGATCAAGTATAACGGACCATGACAAGGTTTAGTCCACCTTATAACAGACAATGTCCTACATATTGGCATTTGCACCCTCATATTAGGCCAACAGAGGTCCTTTACTGCCCGTAATGCTATATGCATCTTTATCATCAGTAAGTTGCCTTGAAATTCTGGATTATAACCTCAAAAGCACATCTCCCATGCACTAATGCCAAGGGAATCGCACATACAACAGTTAAAGACGACTCTCCACGATCTTCTTTGCAACTTCCATGTTTCTAGCATTCTACTTAATGACAATGATTTTGGAGAACCTCTTGCGATTTGCTCACCATAACCACCATGACTGCCCAATAAAAAAAACGCTGCTTCATTAGCCTAGCAAGTTCACATGTCAAAACGGTAGCATACCTTTATTTTCTCTTTTATACAAAAAATATTGACTTGAGTGTTGGAGGTGTCTTACTAAAAATATTCACCCCAAGCCCTTTTAATGTCATCTCCTTGTGTAGGAGTTCTATCGCTCTCCAAGTTAGGTTGTGTTGACCCCTATGACAACTTATTGGCTATCAATTTGCATTTTTTGTGTTAAACCCTCTTCTCCATTTCTGAAGTAGCTTATGGTTGGAACAACCAGAACTCGCTTAGGTTATAGCAGCAACTCCAAGAATGCTCATAACAGCCAATGCAATGAACGACCTGATAGATCGCCACAAGAGAGTGACACTTCTTAAGTCCAAAATTTCCCCCAAGAGGCACGAGTTTGGATTCATCCCTTTCACAAGCATGAAGGATGGAGTCAATTCATGAAAATTCTCCCAAGATATTTGTTTACGATCCTGAAAGAGGGAAAGCTCTTACTCTTTTTATGGACAAATAGTTGGGCGAAATTTAGCATGTGGTCACCCAAGTCATGTAGGCGGTTGTTGCCGGCAAAAAGAGGTGGCCTAGTATTGGGCTGACACTACTAAATTTTTTTTTTTTTCCAATGGTAAATTTTCCAACAGTTAATTTGTTGGAAATTTCCAACATATAAAGCCGTTAAAAATTGTGAAAAAAATTGTAGCATGTGAAAAAAAAATTCTAATGGCTTGGCTGCTGGAAGTGTGTACAGGAAATTTTCCAATGGTCAAAGCCGTTGGAAAATATGTAAGTTGAATGCTCCATTTTCCGTATTTATTGTTTCCAACGGCCTAGGTTGTTGGAAACATTTTGGGAATTTTTCCAATGGCCTATTTTGTGAATTTCTTCAACGGCGTAGTTTGGTGAAATTTTCCAACGGCCTCAGCCACTGGAAACATTTTGTAAATTTTTCCAATGGCCTAGGCCGTTAGAAACCTTTTTTAATTTTTCCAATGTTAACAAAAAATTTAAATATTTTGATATATATATTTCAAGCACACGCGCGCGCGCGCGCACACACACACACATACACATACCTTTTTTATCAATTACTTTCTAATTAGATATTAAAATTGATACTTATCATTATACTTATTTCTTAAGATAAATATAATAGATAATTAAATGATAATTGTCACACGTGGTTTTATTGTTAATAATAATAATAATAATAATAATAATAATGTAAATACTTATGAACATATTACTATGTATATATTTGTCATAATATGTATTTATCATAATATAATATATCATATTTGTGTGTGTGTGTAAGTGCATAACGATATCATTGATATATTTAATAATATACAATAATCATATATCATCATGTATAATAATATATTTAATATATATCAACTAATAATAATATATATCATATATAAAACTAACCCAACTTATTAGGCCCAACTTATTAGCCTAAAACTAACCCAGACCTAATAATATATCATATGCTAAAATGTATCATAACTATTATATATATATATAATATCATAATTATATACATATGTTGTATATAAATTAATTATAAACATTTTGTTAATAAATATTATAATATTTGTTTGTATGTATGTATGTATGTATGTATGTATGTATGTATGTATATCATATATCAATATATATATATATCAAATAAAAATAATACTAAATACGTTTACGCGCACACACACACACAGTAATAGTAATATTTTGTTAAAAATAAAAACAATAATAATAGTAATACATTTATATACATAGTTTATTATAAATAAAAATAACAATGTGTGTGTGTATCATATATGAATATTTATATATATTCATGTATTCATATTTATCATATGTATTCGTATATAATTATTATTGTTATGAATATATATATATATTAGGCCCACCTAATTGGCCCACCTAATTGGCCCAAAACTAACCCAAACCTAATCTAACCTAGCTAAATATACATATTTCATATCTCTCCACTTTCGCCTCTCTTATTTTTCTACTCTGTCCCCCTCCTTCTGCTATCTTGGCGTTCTGCCTCTCTCCTTTCTTTGCCCTCTGTCTGGTTTCTGCCCTCCATCCTTCTCTGCCTCTCTTCTTTCTCTACCCTTAGTCTCCTTTCTGCACTCCGTCTCCTCTCTCCCCTCTTCTTTGTGCTCTCCGTTTGGTTGCCGTCCGTTCCACGCTCACTCTGCCGTTCATTGCCGTCTGGTCGCCGTCTGCTTGGCATTTGCTTTATCGTTCATTGTTTTCTATTCTACCATTCGTCACCATCTACTCTACCGTCCGCTCGCCGTCTGCTCGTTGTTCGCACACTGTTCATCGCCCAGATCAGCACCAGATATGGTCGTTCTCCTCTCGGCTCGCGTTCTCTGCTAAGATCCACACTAGATCCGTCGCTCATCGTCCACCGTTCACCTTGGCTCTGCCGTGCGTCGTCCACACCGGCTCCTCGCTCCGCCACCCTCATTCGACTACTGTGTTTACAGATCTGCCTTATTATTGTTTGTTTGTTGTATTTGTTTTTAAAATTTTCTGGATCTAGTTTTATTTATTTTGTGGGTTTGTTGTATTTGTTGTCTTTTATTTTATATTTGTGGATATCTGTTTTGAGGATAACTTTTGTAATTTTTCATAGTTTATGTAATTTTTGTGATTTTGTTATTATTAGCCCATTTTTGTAATTTTGTGGTTTGTCTCTTGCTTTTGAATTTTGTTTTGTAAATATAAGATGTAATTTTTTAAATTTTTGTTGTATTATGAAATACAAAATATAATTTAGTACTGTACATAATATATCTTTTTTTTTTGTTTTTGTATAAAACATTTTCAACGGCCTTAGCTATTAGAAATTTTCAACTGCCTTAGCTGTTGGAAAACCTGGCCAAATAACTCAATTCACTTCGGCCGTTGGAAATTTCTAACGGCTCATTTTCCAATAGCAAAAAAAAGTAGCCGTTGGAAATTTTTTTCCAATGTATGTTTTGCCAACAACCCTGTTTCCAAAGGACAGCTGTTGGAAAAACTGATTTTCCAACATGAAGCGATTGGAAAAGACTGTTAGAAAAGGCCTGTTTTTTAGTAGTGTGAGTCGAATGCTGTAGCCTTCTAGTGATTGCCCACTACGACGAAACGCTGATGGGCCAATTTCGCAAAGCATTGCATGTGGTCACCCAGGCCATCTTGGAGGCTATTGCCTATAAAAGGTAGTGACCGAGTATTGATCGTAGTTGAATGCCACAGCCATCTAGTGATTCCTCACTACAGAAAAACCCTGATGGTCCAGTTTTGCAAAGCACAGCAGCCAGATCATAAGTTGGCCTCCTTGGGTCTTGGAGATAATGAATCTTAGAGGGAGCAGAAGCACACCCCCACCCCCCCAAACACACACACACACAAACCGTGGCTTCCTGTTGCCAGACCTAGCTAGCCGTAGCCATATAGATTTTAGGAAACAATGAAGCAATCTTGTTAAGGCCTTCAACAAGACCTTGTTAAGGCTGGCTAGATGCTGGTTCTACTTTCTTAGGTGCATAGTTTGCTTTTTCTCGTCAATTGTTTACAGCCTTTGGTCAACAATTATTGGTGATTAAGCTCCTAAAACCATTCTCCAACTCTTCAATTACAACCAGGAGGATGGTTGGCCCTTGAGAGGCATTGTCCGAAGGTTTAATTAAAAGGTGCTTTTTGTCCCAAATCTGGCTCCTGAGCTTATAGAGGTAGCCCTAACCTAGGAATTGTACTCAGATTTTCAGCTAGCAAGGGAGCTCAATGATAGGCCTTATGACGACTTGTAGGAGCTATACTCTCAAAGCACAAACAGGAAACACGAAACATGAAAGGTGGCAGTAGGTTCCGATGGAAAAGGAAAAGAAAGCATATTCAGCATAAGTTACTAAGATGATTAGCAACATCCTTTTAGCCCATGAAAGGAGAAATATGGTCGCCATGTTTCAGCCAACTACTTTACACACACAATAAAACAAGAGCTTCCCAGGCTCACCGTTCACTAGGTATACTTAATTGATTAAAAAGCAGTTCAATCTTGAACATCAGAAGTCAGAACCACAAGTGCCTTATAGTCATATGCATATCTAGCAGGGTAGCTCATCTATTCTTATACTGTACATGTACTCTTCTTAGTGACACAATTGGCTCAAGCACTAGAAACAATCAGAGAAGCACTTATTTATTACCCTATACGCAGACATAACCCAGAAACCTACACCTACTATTATGCTTGAGCCTGCTACCTTGATACAGAAGAAATCACACCTATTCCCTTATTCTAGTGCCAATTGAGCCAAATGCACCTTTTTCCTTCTAATTCTCCCACAAGATGCATTATATCTTACGAGAACAGCAATATATATGGTCAACCAAGAATAGTTCAGAATCGAGCCATCAGAAGAAAAGCCCGACACGTTAGTCGTTCCATGAAAGAATTAGGGTGAATTCCTGGTTGATCCTAATCTTTTTTCAAGAGGTTTTCTCTTTGGTTCTTTGTGGACTGCCTTGGTGCACAAGTGTTCTTGTGTTCTTGGAGTTCTATACTTCTTGTTTCTAATCACAGGTTGATTANTGTTATTGATTCAATTCCCTTTTCTAATGTAGGTTTTGATTCGAGGACGAATCCTTCTAAGGAGGGGGGAGCTGATATGATCAAAAAAGGCACAACCAAGGATGGGAGCTGCTGGAACATGCAAGGAATCATATGGAGATGATGGCCAAGCTTGGATGTTGACAAATTGGTGATATTCTGATCATATGATGACCATGAAACCCAGCTTTCACGTTAAGGAGGTCCAATTCAGCTGCAAAAGTTGCGATTTGCAAGTTATCGCTGGTTCAGAAGCAGTTGTGGTATTTTGTTCATATCTTTGGCTTCAGATATCCATTTGGTGTGGTTCAGGTGTCATTTAAAAGCTAAGAAAGAGATCTACAACTTTCATGCTTTGGATTTTGAGAAATCATGGCTGCATCAAGTTCGAATTTCAGCTTGAAGTTGAAGACACAAGCAGGAACCACCTGAGAAGACTATTTTGGGGTTTTTATGGCCAATCTTATTTTGTAACGTATTTTATTTTATGTTCCTGTTTATTTAAATTATTTAG
>KK901683.1:48932-62712 GCA_000696445.1 Aquilaria agallochum
ATTAGGGGTGGGGGTTCCAAACCTAGTCTTTTTGATGTCTTGTGGAGCTTGAATCACATCTTGGGCGCGTTTCATGGTCTTTATACCATCGGGGTTCGCATCATCTTCTTTCTAGCGTTACATGGTCATTGCTGACTTGATAATTCAATGTTCCACTGACTTACTGGCACTAACGTAAAACATCAAGCAACCACCTCAATGTACTTAGTTCTACTTAGGACTTAGTCCTTACCTACTCTGCTAGTCTCACTAGTCGAGTCCTTCTTCTTCCATAAGTCAACTTAGTGGCCCTCGACTCCACTCAAAGTCAAGATGATGACCGCAAGTCACCAACTATCCCGTGGTCCATGGTAGTCATTCTTATTGCTGGGCCCTCTTGCTACCTTATGATAGTCATGCCGAACCCTAGCAATGACTCTATTCCTAGTGGCTCAACCCTAGGGTATATAGCTAATAAAATAACAAGCCTATCCATCCGTTTAGCCCCAAATGAGTTCTTTTCACCTTTCTTCCTTCCATGGTTACCTCCTGCATTTAACTGTTAGATGTAAAAAAAAAACTTACCTACTTACCTTTGCAACATCTGACTAAATTGCACCACTGCTTGGTTATTCTAAGGAACTTTTTCATTCAACTAACCAGTCATTCGCTATCAACAAGGTAATTGAACTAACTCAAGCAAGAAGACAACCTATGGAATTTTGGAATGTTTCCAATCTAAGGCATTTAGGCCCTCCTTATGTGGTTTCATGTACTAGCAAGTGTGTCCTAGGTTGTTAGGTATTGACCCAATACTTGGTGCATGATTAGGTTCTCAATGCACTTGGGCTACCCTTAACCCTGCTTAAAACTACTACCCAACATGCCAAAGAAGACTATTCCAGTAAACTGATGTAAGAACTCTAACAAAATAACTAAACTACAAGTGAAAGGTTAAAGGCTTACCTCACACAACCCATGGATTGCCCGTAAGTTCACTATGGCTACCGTTTGGCCCAGTTGGTGGCTGCTTACTCTGAGCACTTAACTGGTCGAGGAAACCACAAACTACTCTTTTGGCATACTAGGTCGACTCCTTGTGGCAATAGCTATTAGGGACAAACATCTTAGGCTAGTCTTAACTTATCTGAGACCAAATATGAGACTAGTCTGATGACCACTTTGGCCATTGGCAACAATTCCTAGGAGCATCATAAGAACCATGCACTTTTTGCACCTTGGGCATAAGCCCTTTCTCCTAAATGATCCATTCTCATTCCACAATCTCAGGTCAACTTTTGCACTATGGGTCGCCCATGTTCCTACTAGGTTGGATGAGCCAACCTCGATCTCGTAGTCCCGTGTCTTCAGCTCATCTAACTATCTTTCAAGAGCTACTTCATCCTCCACCACTTGATAGTGCCCACCTCAACGATTGTCAAACTCCTTCATATGCTAGCTCAAGGCCTTAGGAAAACTTGGCCTTAAGCTCCTACTCTCAATGGGAAAGTATGAAAGTGCTACTCTTGTTGCTTTATAGCCTACATAACCAAGAGTTTATCACTTAGGTCAGTGCATTGTTAGCTCTTTTTGGTGTTGCTTGAGCCATTCAGATTTATGGGTTCAATTTTTGGAACTTTTAGAGTAATCCACCTAGCCCGGTGGTGCTCTTCACGTTAAAGGATTCCATATCCTCCTATCTAGCCTATCTCATAATTAAGGTCCAAAACAACATCCTAGGATGATGGTCACTTCACAAACTACTTGTACCAATGTGTTGCCTTACCTTGGAGCAAGGCAAACCAACTACCCCAATAACACTAGACTACTAAGATCCATTCCTAGACCTTTCCATCTAAAAGCAAACCTAACCCAATTTCACTATTACAACCTGCGGCCCAACCTAGACGACAACTCATAAATGTTGGTTAGTGCTAACTACCTTAGTAGAAGGACAATCTACTAGATCTCATTACCTAGCATCTAATGAGCATGACTGAGCTCTGATACCAAAACTAACGTGAACCCTCATGGGCCTGCCTAGGAAGCCTATGGGAACTTGTCCCACATTAGCCATAATTGGCTAATTGAGTATGTGCACACTAGTTAAAACCATTATGCTTTTAGTTAATTAATCCTACTATGCAATCATCTATAAGTATGTGCTTTGACTTGTTCAATAAAATAAGGAAATGATACTTAAAACATTGCCATGGCATTTCATTAAAAATGAACATCAAAACTATCAAAGCATACAAATCATTTATGTGGTTAACTATAAATAATCAATCACGTGTGAACATCCAAGCAAAAGTATACTATGTTCACACCCAAGAGCGACTCTAAAGTAGACTACTCATACATGAACATTGGAGGCAAACTAGTGTATGAGAACTATACGCAGAACAACACTACTAAGATCCATAACTGAGCTTCCACCTTAGAGCAACTATCGGTGGCAAGCTCTAAAGCCCTCACTTATGCTTCGCTAGCCTCTATTGGCCAAAAAGACAACTCTAGTTAGTACTACAGCTTAACCAACAAGTAATCCACAAACTAGAATCATAAATATTCAAATAAACCATATACCTTCTTGTGAGCTTAGCTTTATAGCCCTCAATGGTTACTAGCTCAATGACAACCAAAAACTGCATAACAAAAGCAAAGGGGGTGAGGATCAAAGATTCTCAGTAAAGGATCCTTCAACCAACAAGAAAAATCATGAGGTCATACTTATATACAATATATATGATTTCTACTGTGCGCGCTTGCAGTTTGAGGGCTAACATATGTGCATATATCTGAGTCCCTTGGGACTCATCCTCATCCTAGTCTTCTCACGGGCGTCACTCCATTCCTAGCGAGTTCTGGCCACTAACTTGCTCCTAGTAAGTCTTAGCTTTCTAATACTGCAACTTAACCTTCCCTTAATTATTGTGCAGGTGAACATGGTGTGACATGGCCCTTCGTGGGCCTAACGAGGAAGCCTATGGGAACTTGTCTCACACCAATTACAATTGGCTAATTGATTTTATGCACACTAGTTAAAACCTTTATGCTTCTAGTTAATTAATCCTACTATGCAATCATGCATGAGTATATGCTTTGACTTGAATGATAAAACAAGTAATAAAAAGATAAAACATTGCCATGGCATTTCAATAAAAATGAAGATCAAAACTGTCAAAGCATAAAAGCATTTAAGTGGTTAACTACGCATAATCAATCGTGTGTGAACATCCAAGCAAAAATGGACTATGCTTACACCCAAGGACGATTCTAGAGTACACTACTCATACATGAACATTAAAGGCAAACTAGTGTATGAAAACTATACACTGAACCAAACTATTTAGTTCCACAACTAAGCTCCCCCTTAGAGCAACTCCCAATAGCAAGCTTAAAAGCCCTCCCTTACACTTCACTAGCCTCTGTTAGCCAAAAAGACAACAGCAGTTAGTACCATGTCCTAACAAACAAGCAAACCATAAACTAGAATCATAAAGATTCAAATAAACCATATACCTCCCTGTGAGCCTAGCTCAACAACCTTCAATGGTTGCTACCTCGACGACACCCAAAACTACACAACAAGTGAGGGCACACATACATATGATATATGAAATCTAGTACACGTGATTGTAGTCTTAGGGCTAACATATGCGCATATGTTTGAGTCCCTTGGGACCCCTCCTCTTCCTAGTGCTTTCACAGGCGTCACTTTGTGCCTAGTGATTTTTTGACCCTAACTCACTCCTAGTAAGCCTTAGCTTACTGACATAGTAAATTTAACCTTCCCTTAATTATTGTGTAGGTGAACATGGTGGATGTTCCTCACTTTTATTTTAAGGAACTCACTTGGTGTACTAAGTCTCCACATAGTGCCTCAAGTCCTCAAACTTGCTTAGGCCACTTGTGTACTAAGCCTCCACCTCAAAACCTTGCCAAGAGTTCACTAGGCTGTCACTTGTGCCTCAAGTAACCTTGCCTAGGCTACAAGTGCACTAAACCTTCACTCAAGGTACATACTTATCCACCATTACTTGGTTCACCTTAGTGGAGTGGCAATGACCATGGTGCGACTCATTTACTAGGTTATTTGGACACATCTAGGTGCACTATGGTTTCCACATGGATACCTTAAAGCCAGGGCCCAACTAGGCTCCCAATGGTTCTAAACATTTCACTTGACTGATGGTGCTCTAATATGGCCAAATATACCCTCACTTTGAACAAAATTACCTCTATAATTGGGCAAACCTAGGGTTGTTGAAGGTAGGTAGATGATAATCCTTTCTTTTAGCTTTGTGTCAAATCTTGAATCTCCTCAATTGGACATCTAAGTGAAAAGTTATGGTGAAAATACTATAGCATGTCAATGCTATCGAGTGCTGGCGCCTAGGCGCTAGAAGGCATTTCTCTTCGGGCTCCAAATGAGGTCCTGGGCGCTGAAGTGCCACCTGGGGTTTCTCCTACATGCCTATGGCTCTTTAGGGGCTTCCAATGCCTCCCAAAGGCCTTAGGAACACCTCTACTTGCCTCAAACCTACATATACACATGCACTAGGTCACAATGCACCATTCAAACCAATCCTACGCTGTCCATAAACACCACACAAGTCATCCAAACAACATTAGTCCATTATGTTCATCATCATCCACCAACTAACACCATTCACAAAACTACCTGAATTCTACCACATGCAAGGTATGAATGACATCAAATACACATGAATCATAAATTCCTTACCTAAATTGCAAAAGAATTAGCTCAATCAAGCAACCATTAGCCACACATCCAAGCTCAAGGTTCCACTAAGAGCCATGTTAGGTTCTAAGCAAAATACAAGGTATATGGCACCAAATTAACACTAACACAACAAAACCCAAGCTTCTAATAACTCAAGAAACATGGAATCATCAAGGGGAAAAGTGTACTTCATGAATAAACCATGCCTATGAAGAGAAATGCCCATCCAAGCTTCAAAACACGAAAAACAAGTGCAAAGCTTGCGTCCTCCCACTTGGGCACCAAGAAAGCTCACCAATTTTGCCAAGAAACCAAGAATTGGAAGTGAATTGAGTAAGAAATGGAGAGGGGAAGAGAGGGCTGTAAATTTTTTAGAAGAAATAAGGCTGAATAGTATGAAGCTTCTTTCCCAAAAGAGTTTAAGTAAACAAAGGCAACCCCTCAAACTTTTCTAAAATTCGCAAAAATACCCTACCTCCAAATAGTAACTAGGTAATTAGAAACGTTGGCAAACTTTGCTAACTTGGGCTTTGGATTTTAAAAACATCATTTTTACTCTCGGGACATGTCCCAATCTTTTGAGGTGCAAGATGACCATTTTGGCTTCGAGCAAAACTTACTGCCATAAACCACTTAGGACCTACAAACCCTTGAACAACCTACTTGATTTTTCTAATTCACATTTAATTAAGGTACTTAAGCTAGGGAATTATGAATTTACCTCGCTCACTTAGCATTTCTCTAGGAGGGCCATAACATGGTGGATGCTCCTCACTTGAGCTTTAAGGAACTTACTAGGTGTACTAAGCCTTCACATAATGCCTCAAGCCATTAAGCTTTTCTAGGTCACTTGTGTACTAAGCTTCCACCTTAAAACCCTACCAAAAGTGCACTAGGTTTTCACTTGTGCCTCAAGTAAACTTGCCTAGGCTACAAGTGTACTAAACCTCCACTAGTTGTGCTTACTTATCCACCATCACTTGGTTGACCACTAAATTGATGTTTAACTAACCACAGAGATTATTAACAAGCTTAACTAGGGTCCCCTGATGTCCCCAAGGCCTTAACAATACCCATGTATTCAAACTAGCTCTTCAAGCCACAAAGCGTATGCACTGGCAACATGGTGTGTTCGCATCTCAGTTAGCTTCTCAATTCTGGATTTTGTGTGAACGCACCATGGGCTAGTGCATTTGAGTCTCCTAGGAAAAGCTGTACTTTGTTATTCATGTTGTCTAAGCTTAATTGATGCTTTCATTGGCTTAATTCAAGCAATAACTTACCTATTTAACCTCCATGGTCAACAAATAAGCTCCATAAATCAATTTAGCAAGTAAAACAACTAATCCCTTACTAAACTGATGTTCAACTAGCCATAGAGAAACTTAGTGATATTAGCTAAGGTCCCCCGAGATCCCCTAAGCCCTTAAGGACTTCCTTGTGCATGAACTAGGCCTTCCAGGCCTAATGCAAACTGATAGCCGAAGTGCTATCGCCCTTTAAACCTGTGAACTTTGGCCAGATACCACACTTGGGAAATCGAGCGTCACCCATGAGGAGTACTAGTACCAACCTTGGAAAGAGGGAGTCTGGCGCCTTGGGCATACGACCTCGGTGGCCCACCAGCACCGTTGGGAATGACAGTACTGACCTCAGGAAAATAGCGCGTAGCCTCCATTGGAAAAGCGGCCGAGCCAACTTTGAGGGAGAAGGACCAGCCACCTTCGGCAGGAGAAAATCCCCCCAACGAGGAGCTTCAGTGCTAAGGAAACCCCCGAACTACTGAGACAACTTTGGGAGAAGGGTCCTTATTCCAAAGGGTGACCTTAACCGAAGGGACCTCGGGAGTACCACAAAAGCAATTATGGAGCCTCTGACATGTCGCCCTCACATGCTACACGCCGCCTTCATATGCACTCTAGCACGCCGATGCCGCCTACGTCTTGTCATGTAGGGCTATTCCTGCCCTAGCCCATGGCCTGAGGAGCCTGCAGGCGGCTAAAGGCCCCCACACCCAAAAGTACAGATTACATCCGACCGAACATGTGCCGCAATCTGAAAGGATCACAACGTCCTTTATATACTAAGGAAATGGCCTCAGTGAAGGATCTCTCCTCCGCCAAAAAAATGAAAAACAGGCAAGAACCTTTGGCCTCCAATACTTCCTCTCCACCTCCAAAACACTGACTTGGGCGTCGGAGGCTCCTCCCCGATAAAAGACTCCAGGGACCTCCTAACCCTTGTTTTCTGAGTGTTTCTGGAAGATTCTCCTGGGAAACCTCCACTTCAAACGTTCTCCTTCACTGGAAGTCACTCCCAGTCTCACCATGTCACACAACGAAAATGCTGCAGGGCATCACAAACGCACCACCTCCTTGATGTGCATGCAATTTCGCAACCCATCCATTTTGGAAATGGTGCATATGCACCATCTATGCTGTGCATGCGCATCACAAGCTCTAGGCTGTGATGCAAACATACAACCCTGTGGTGCATTCGTATTTCTTGCAAATCAAGAGATACGAAGCTGTAATGCCTATGCAAAAAGGGTGCCTTACTTAAGCCCTTTCAAGTACTAACTCACCAAATCAAGCTCCATAACCAACACACAAACAACATACATCAGTTTGGCAGAAGAATAACTAAATCCCTTACCTTGATTTCTAGCCATAAGCAAGAACCAATCAACTATTCACCGACAACAAGAATCTAGAAAGTTCTACCTATGTAGCAAGCAAACCAAAGCACAAGACACCAATTTACTAACTTTTAACCAAAAGCCAAGCTTCAAATCATTAAATAAACAAGAAATCACTATGGAAACACATGTTACCTCATGTTCAAAAATAGGGGACTAGCTGGAAATGTGATTCCAAGCTTGAAAAACACAAAATTTTTTGGAAACTAGCCTTCTAATGCATATATTCCTTTGGTGGCTTCAAATTTCATCAAAAGCACTTGAATTTGAGCTTAAATTCACGGAGAAATAGTGGAGGCAAGGTTGAAATTAGGAAAGGAGGAAGAGATGAGCAAGAATGGCAGCCTCCCATCACTTTACCAAATTTTATAACCTTTAAACCACCAAGCCACCAAACTTTATAAAAGGTTACAAAAAGCCCTCTCCATAAATAGTGACTATACTTAAACCTTGGTCAAATCTTGTTCGTTTAAGCTAATTTTGGTTTAAGGCAAGGGTTACATTTCTAAAACTCATTTTTAACTCTCAGGACTCAATCTGACTCTTTGGGATGCAAAATTACCATTTTACTCTTGAACCCTGTTTGGTGCCTTAAACTCCATGGAACTTAGTAAACTTTGACCAACATACTTATTATTTCTACGTGAACTTGAAATAGGGTTCCAAACTAGGTTTTAACAACTTTACCACTGTCGATCAAGCTTTCCACTAAGAGGGCCATAACAAGCTACTTGGAAGCAAACATAAGGAATAAGAACTTAGGAATTAGCAAATTTTTTTTCCTTTTTTTTTATTAATTACTAGGATTTTTGTTGTAGGTAGTAATATACCATGTCTAAAATGGCAAAGTGCAAGCAACTAAATATTAAACCTATAAATCAAATGAATAGTTTTTCATCACAAGATCGTGGTCAAAGCTGGCAAACTCCAGAAACTCAAACTAAGATGCCTCCACAAACTTAAACTTAATAATAACAAAATGCTGAAGTGAATGAGTTTAAGTAACACTAGCCAGAGTCACAATGTACTTATTGGTTACATTGTACTTATACTTATTTTTTTATTTAAGTCTTAGACATGATTCTTTGTTATTTTCCATTTCTTAATAGCTATTACTCAAAAGAGAGTTCGAGGTGTTACTATTTTTGCTTATGTGTGGGAGTTGGATCCCAAAAAATATATATATAATGTAGAGATAGACTTAAATGACATTCTAGTTGGTATTAAAGGTGGTATACACTTGTTTTCTAGGAGCTATAGCTAGGAATCCTTTTTATGCGCCTATTAATTTTGAAGGTTAGCCCAAAATGCCAGCTAAGTACAAAGATGATATGTGGGCACTTGTTCAGGTATGAAATAATATGTTGATTCATTAACATGTATTATGTTGATATAAATAATTATTTATGAGCATGAAATTGTTATATTTATAGACAAAATTCTTATTTGAACCACCATCAAATTCATTAACTAAGATATGGGTATTTAATGACTTGAATAAATTGGAAGAATAACCGAAAGTCTCAAAAATGTGATCCTAGGTTGATCGATGAACAAATTTTTAGAAATCTAAACCAGGCATGAGTAGATAAAGGACAATTTAAATATCTTGTCAAGTACTGGTTCATAGATGAAGCTAAGGCATGTACAAAATTACTTCTAATATTTTTAGATTACACATTTAGTCTATTTTGGCTCTAGTTCAACACACTGCTATGCATGTTACATATATTATTAGTGTTAGCCATCATATGAGTGTAGAAAACTAATGGGGCAAACAAATTGAATAAGTCAAAGCTGAAGGAGCTTCATTTTTTAGTAACTAAGATATCAACTCAAATCATTCATGGAAAGGTTAATCATATTTGTTGATGTGATACATGTAAATGTTCACTTATACTTGCTTACAAATGTTACTGTGTTGCATATTAATGGCAGACAAGAGATAACTGCCAATAATGCTTGGGTTGGGGATGTATACTCAAAGCATAAAAGGCACTAGGAAAAAATGATGTGTTAGATGCTTAGGAAAGATTCCAATGATCAAAGATACAGGTCCTTTGAACCGAACAAATTCAGACATTGATCTGCAAATTGCTCAATTACAATAAACAATGGATTGCCTAGTTGGAGCCTTCAAGCAAATATTCCCTAATTTATCATTGGAGACTCTTGCCAATATAGACCAAAATTGAGAGGTATGTTGTTTGAAATTTAAGTTATAAATTCAACTATAACATATACTATTGTTCTACCAAACTCAATGTTCAAATCTAGGTTCTATACCAATTCATGTGTATTAATGTCTTCTTCGCTTTACTTTTACAACCTGAAATGGATTAATTACCAAACTTTATAAGTTACATGTTATGCCATGGTCCTTGGTTATAGAACTCTTCATAGGATTGGATTCTTAGTGTTTATGATGCAATTATTAAGAAATAATGTAGCAGCTAATGTCTTGTGGTGAAAGGATCAATTTAATCCTTATATATTTTGCTATTTGCATGCCTATGTAATAGGTGCCCACTCATGCTAGTGTTCTTGAAAATTCTTCTGCTTCTAGTAACACTTCACCTAACACTAGAAATCATAGATCATCAAGAAAAAATAACCATACAAATGGTATGCACCCCATATAATCACTTGTGCCATTGCTCATTTATGGAATATGGTGTACTAAGTGCAACTCCACCATTTTTTTCTTGTTTTACTATTGTAGAAGTCTAGCACTTGTAGTTAGTGTTTTCATTGTGTTTCAATTTTTTCTGTAGTGGAGATTGATGTTTCAAAATAAAAAAATTTTCTTCTAGATTTTGTAGGGTGAACAATGTTTTTTTCCCTATTTGCAATCCTTTCTTCTTCTTTTATAACCATTTCATATTTTGCTCTACTTTTTGCTTCCCCTTACTTGATTTCTTATTTGACTCTAGTATGTATTGATCATTAAAAAATTATGGTGATTTATATTTCAGTAGAACAATGCCTTCGACATTTTTCTTTGGTTATTCCTTATGCATTTATGATTTCTTCTTTGGTTTTGCTTCATATTGATTGTTACAAGATTGTGGGGATTCATTTTTCTTGTAGTCCTAAACCTATTCATTTTTGTTCCATCTATAGGGTTTTGGGAGCTAAATAATGCAACAAAATTAATCGAAACGCTCTAGAATCCAAGTGAAATAAGGTAAATCGGGTTTTAGAAATTTTGATACCTAATAGGTTAAGATCTTTCATCCAATTTTTGAGCTGAATCCCAAAACTTAAGGAGTTGACGTGTTCAAGCTCTATACGGTATCGACATGAACCACTCAAATCACCACATCTCATCCAAGTTTAGGGAACAACATTCCTCTTGTGCTCACAGTGCTAACTTGTAGCTTACAAGGAAAGATAAAAGGGAGTACGGCTTGAAATTTTCAAAAGCCTTTATGAATTTCATTCTAAGGGCACGCATGAGAATAAAATTATATAAGATATATATAGTTTTGCAAAACTCCTAGGTCAAATAGGTTTCATAACTTTAATCCAATAAGGCCTAATTTTGGGCTTAACAATGGCTCAACTTTTAGGGCAATAATTAATCCAAAATTATCACAAAACCAAAACCAAATAATTTAGCCCATGCACTCAAATAATGCAACTGGTTCTAAGTGTGCAACCTTATATGTTGCTATCACATTTGGCAATGATCATAAATCACATTTATGATTATAAATTGTGAGCGATGTCTAGCAGCCTATCATTGCTACCCAAGTAACATGATAGTTAGTGATTCGACTAAACCTCTATGATCATTATTCATATATATTGTTGTCCTTTTGTCTACGATATCAAGACCGAGCACGAGACATGGATTGTGTCACTGTCATATAGCCTAATTTATGGTTTCTTGATTATTGAGTAGACTGACTAAAACTGATAACATTGATATCCCATATCACCTCATCTAAGCATGGTCATGCATTTCTTTCATCTCACTCAATCAAGGGGCCAAGAGAAATCACTCCAATTATATTGGTGGGATAAATCCCATCTTGATCACACAAATCCTTCTAGAAGAAATGTGACATACCCGATGACAACCTTTATGTGCACTCTACTATGAGCAACGAGGAGAAATATCAAAGTATGTGACTCACATGTAGGGAACCGTAATGACCTCAGCTTAACAGATGAAAAATACCATGATCATTATGAGAAATGCTTATGACACTCATATAACAATCCATGCAGCATTCTCATGATGGGTTGCCCTGTATAGAACTTCTCCAACTTGTACCCATATGTAGACTACATATCTCATATTACTCTCTACATATGCTGGTCTTTATGTATTATTGCAAATCATTCCATAATTATACTCAACCAGGGACATTTAAGAATACTATTATTCTAGGGTAAAAATTATTCTTTACTATGTTACATAGAAACACACAATAAACACAATTATTGGAATAATGCCTCAATAAAATACCATGACTTAATGTGCGAAATGAAATCATCCATGATTGACTTTTGGGCACGACACTAACAAATTACCACTTGCATTAAGGCCAATCATCCATGTGTCTAATGCCTACGAATCCAGAGTGGCTATCATGCTTCTGCTACGTAAAAGGTTACGTTAGTGGATTAGCAACATTGCTGCCTATTGAGTGTAGGGTTTCAGGAGCCAAACAATGTTGTAGAATTAACTGAATGCCTCAAAGGATCCAAGTAAAATGGGGTAAATTGGGTGTTCAAAATCTTCATATTTATTAGGTTGAGATTTTTCAATGGGTTAAGGTATTTCACCCAACCATTGAGCTGAATCAAAAAACTTAAACAGTTGATATATTCAAGTTCTTTACAATATCCACCTAAACATCTTGACTCACCATGCCTCCTTCTGGTTTCAGTAGCAGCGTTCCTCTTATCCCTACAATGGTAGCTTGCATCTTACAAGGACAGACAATAAGGGAGTGTGGTTGGAGGTTTTTAGAACACTTTGTAGATTTTGTCCAAGGGTGGCTCAATGAAATTAACACTATATGATATATATATATAGTGAAGCAAAACTCCCAAGACAAATAAGTTTCATAGCCCTAATTTGAGTAGCCCTAATTTTGGGCTTAACAATGGCTCAACTATTGGGCCAATAATTAATCTGAAATTATAATAAAACCAAAACAAAACAATTTGGCCTATGCACTCAAATAGTCCAATCAACTTTTATCATGTTGGCAATGATGATAAATTACATTTATGATCATAAACAATTAGTGGTGTTTAGCAATATATCATTGCTACCCAAGTGACAAGATAGTTGATGATTTGACTAAATCTTTATGATCATTATTGGTATGTGCCATCACTTTTTTGTCCAAGGATATCAAGACCAAGCATGAGACATGGAATGTGTCACTAACATGTCATTCTCATATAGCCCAATCATTGGTTTCTTGATTCCTAAGTGGATTGACTTCAACTGATGATATTGATATCCTATACAAGCTCATCCAAGCATGGTTGTGCATTTCCTCAGCCTTACTTAATTAAAGGGGCCTGAAGATATCACTTTCATTACATAGGAGGGACAAATCCCATCTTGACCATACAAATACCTCCACATAATATATGACATATCCAATTATCACCTTCATGTTCACTCAATTATGAGCAATAAGGGCAAGTATCAAAGTGTGTGACTAACATATAGGGGATCTTGTTGACCTCAAGTCAAAAGACTATAAACACCAAGATCACTATGAGAATCACTTATGACACTCATATAATGATCCATGTAGCATTCTCATAGTGGGTTGGCCCTGTACACAAGCTCTCCAACTTATACCCATATGCAAACTACATATTTCATATTAGTCTCTACATAGCTAGTCTTTATGCATTATTACAACCCACTCCAAAATACTATTATTCTAGGGTTATAATTATGTTTGATTATGTTACGGAAAAACAAACAACAAACATAATTATTGGAATAAAACCTCTGTAAAATATCATGACTCAATATGCAAAATACAATCATCTCATGATTGTCTTTTAGGCACAATACTAACATTGAGGGCCTGCATATCTTCACATCACCCCTTTTGATGATCTCCTAAATGAGATGATAGTGTCGAAGTATATGTTTTGATCACTAATAAGATCTTGGTTCCTTAGCTTGTGTGAATACTCCATTATCATCATAATAGAGCTCTAATTGTTGGGTTTCGGGAGCCAAACAGCGCAGCGGAATTTAACCGAAACCCTCCAGGATCCAAGTGAAACGGGGTAAACCGGGTGTTCGAAAATTTTCATACCTAATTTTCGGTTGAGATCTCTCACTCAACTGTAGAGTCGAATCA
>KK901683.1:64764-82590 GCA_000696445.1 Aquilaria agallochum
GAAAAAGTATCAAAGTATGTGACTCACATGTAGGGAACCTTGATGATCTTAGGTCGAAGGACTACATATACCCTGATCACTATGGGAATCACTTATGACACTCATATAACGATCCATGTAGTGTTCTCATGGTGGGTCGGTCCAGTACACAAGTTCTCCAACTTGTACCCATATGTAGACTACATATCTCATAGTAGTCTCCACATATGCTAGTCATTATGTATTATTGCAACCTACTCCACAATAATACTAGACCAGGGACTTTTAAGAATATCATTATTCTAGGGTTACAATTATGCTTGTTAAGTTACGTAGGAACAAAACAACAAACATAATTGCTGGATTAATGGCTTAATAAAATATCATGACTCAATATGCAAGAATACAATCATCTCATGATTGGCTTTTGGGCACAACACTAACAAGATCTTGGTTCCTTAGCTTGTGTGAATACTCCATTATCATCATAATAGAGCTCTAATGAGTTGGCAATACATGGAACCACTTCAAGTTCTATGATGAACTTCTTGATCCAAACTGCATCCTTTATAGCATCAAAGGCTGCAATCTACTCTTTGTCCCTTGCTTTGAACTCTTCTAGCTCACAACACCACCACTAAGGAAAAACACCTAACTAGATTGTGATCTAAAACCGTCCTTATCAGATTAAAAGCTGGCATTGGTGTAACCCCTTGCAATGAGCTCATTCTCACCTTCATAGACCAAAAAAGCATCCTTAGCACCTCTCAGGTACTTAAAAATGTTCTTAACAACTGTCCAGTGATTCTCATCGGGGTTTGATTGGTACTTGCTGATCATGCTCAAAGCATACGAGACATCGAGATGAGTACATACCATGGAATACATGATAGAACCAATTGCTGAGGCATATGGAATCTTACTCATGTGTTCACTCACCCTAGGTGTACTAGGACATTGATGTCTTAAGAGAGTTATTCCATGTAACAAGGGCAAGAATCCTTTATTAAAGTCTTGCATTCTAAACCTTTTTAGCACCTTGTTAATATATGTACTTTTACTTAGGCCAAGCAGTTTTCTTGATCCATCTCTATAGAGCCTAACACATAGGCCACTTCACCTAAGTACTTAATAGAGAAACATTTCCCTAACCAAGTCTTCACATACTACAGCTTGGGAGTGTCACTCCCGATGAGTAATACATCATCTATATACAACACCAAGAAGATAATCGCACTCATACTAACCTTCTTGTAAACATAGGGTTTGTCTTCAGTTCTGATAAAACTAAACTCTTTGACTGGTTCATAAAAATGAAGATTCCAATTTTGAGAAACTTGGTTCAGTCCATAAATAGACCTTTGCAACTTGCAAACTTTGTTGGCATTATCTGTAATGACAAAACCCTCAAGTTGTGTTGTGTACAGATCCTTAAGTAGTTTTCCATTAAGGAAGTTAGTTTTGACATCCATTTGCCATATTTCATAATCATAGTGTGTATCAATAGCCAACAAAATTCAGATGGATTTAAGCATGGTAACTGATGAAAAAGGCTCATCATGGTCAGAATCATGAATTTGCTTAAAGCCTTTTGCAACTAATCATTCCTCAAAGGTAATCACATTACCATCCATGTTGGTATTCTTCTTGAAGGCCCATTTGCAGCCTATGGGGTTTTCCCCTTCAGGTGGATCAACTAAAGTCTAAACTTCATTTTCATACATGGATTCCATCTCAGATTTCATGGCTTCTAGCCACTTCTTATAATCTGGTCCTGACATAACTTGTTTATATGCTGATGGCTCATCTTGATCCATGAGCATCAAATCACTAGTATGAGTCATGAGAAAACCATATCCCTCAAGCTCACACTAAATACAACCAGACCTACATGGGCTCTATGCTACAAGAATAGGCTCCTGAACCACAACATCTTGTGGTGCCAGTTCGACTCCATCTCAAGTTCACTGTGTTATTGTTATTTTGGAATTTATTTGAGTTTTACAATCATCTAATTGGTTCCTTAAGAGATAAATTCTTTCTATAGAAAGACACTAGTTAGAGCAAAAAACACTTTTTGTTTAGTAGGATTGTAAAAATATTAACCTTTTATTTTGTTGGGATACCCAACAAAAAGACATTTAACAGATCTAGGCCCTTGCTTGTTCGATGATTGATGTTTCATATAAACCTCATAGCCCCAAATCTTCATAAAAGATAGACTAGGACACCTACCACTCCATATCTCATATTGTGTATTTTGAACCAATTTAGATGGAACTCAGTTTAATGTAAAAGCAGTTGTCTTTGGAGCATGTCCCCAAAAGGAGTTTTGAAGGTTAGCTTTACTTATCATAGATCATAGCTAACAGGCTTCGATTTCTCTTTTCAAATACACCATTCCATTGTGGTGTACTAGGTACAGTGAGTTATGATACTATTCCACACTCCTTTAGATAGTAAAAGAATTCTCGGTCCAAGTATCTCCACCTCAATCTAATTGAAGTACTTTGAAACACTTCCCGAGTTGATTTTGTATTTCATTCTTAAATTCTTGGAAGTCTTCAAAGGGTTTTGACTTGTGTTTCATAAGATACACATAGGCATATCTACTGAAGTCTTCAGTAAAAGTAATGAAGTATTGGAAGCCTCCTCTAACTTATGTAGATATAGGCCCACATACATCAATATGTATGGGTTCTAGTAAGCCATTAGCTCTTTCACTATGCATAGTGAAAAGGGTTTTTGTCATCTTGCCGAATAAACACAACACACATGTCTCATATCATGCAAAATCAAATGAGCTTGAGAGTCCATCTTTTTGGAGCTTAGATATGTGAGCCTTGTTTATGTGGCCCAAGCAACTGTACCAGAAATAGGTTGGATTCAAATCATTCAAGCTAACCTTCTTGGTATTCACATTATAGATTGAATTTTTGAGTTCTAAAACATACAAACCATTGCTTAGTTGCACACTACCATAAAAGATTTCATTCAAATAAATGGAACAACTCTTGTCCTTTATTATAAATGAAAATCCTTTCTTGTCCAAGCAAAAAATAGATATCAAACTTCTACTAGTAGTGGGCACATAATAACAATTGTCAAATACCAAAACCAATCCATTAGGCAAAGTGAGAGAATAAGTCCCTACGGCGAATGTAGCAACTCTTGCTCCATTTCCCATATGTAAGTCCACTTCACCTTAGGCCTATCTTCTACTCCTATTTAGATCTAGCACATTTAGACAAATTTGAGATCCACATCCAATATCCAACACCCAAAATGAGGAAGTAGAAAAATTAGCCTCCATAATAAAAATACCTGAAGTAGAAGTCTTACTTCCCTTCTCCTTCTCGAGCTTTTCAAGATAAAGATTGCAGTTGCACTTTTGATGTCTAGGTTTCTTACAATGGAAGCATTCCCCTTCCTTAGCCACACCACTAGACACTTTTAGTGCACTCGAAGAGGAATTAACATTGGATTTTCCTCTAGCTTTATCCTTTTTCTTGTTGGCCTTTCCCTTCCCTTTATATTGCTGAACCACTATATGGGCTTAGCCATCTTAAGGTTTTGCTTAACAGTTCCCAACATGTTGAGCAATTGAAGTAGGGACTTGCTAAGATTGTTCATGTTGTAGTTTATGGTGAACAAACCTTTGCTTGCGGGCAACAATTGTAGGACTAAATGAATAGCCAATTCTTTTTAAAGGGCAAATTCCAAACTCTCAAGATTCACAATGTACCTAGACATGTTAAGTATATAAGGACTCATGGGAAATCTCTCAGGCATTTTGCACTAAAATAAAGGCTTGGAGGTCTCAAACCTTTTATGCTAAGCTTGCTCTTGAAACAGCGTCTTAAGGTGTTCGATCATATCGATAGCCCCTATCTTTTCATGTTGCTTCTAAAGCTCAAATTCCATGGTCATCAGCATGAGATAAGCAACATTCAAAGCATCATCATAATGTTTCTTATAAGCATCTTTTTCAGCCCTTGGAGCATTCGCAGCAAGCTCATTCGAAATGGGCTGCTCTAGGACATAAAACTTTCTTTCTTCCTTGAGGACTATCATCAAATTTTTGAATCATTCAAGAAAGTTGGTCCTATTCAGTTTTTGCTTCTTAAGGATCAAACACAATGAATTTGTTACTGTTATTTATGCCATGGTAATCTACAACAATAAATATGCAATGTAAGAGTCATGTATTTTAATTTATTTAATAATAACTTTTATTAAAAGATACTCCCACTATTTTACTCAAAATAATAACTCTCAATATTATTTTAGAATACCTTAGGACTAAGGTATTAAAGTGGGCCAAGATCCATATTTTACCACAACTTGAGTCAACTTTGGGTTTTCTCTCACGTCATAGCTACTTAGGTAGGCAACTTCTTGCCAATTCCATCTTATGCAACTCTTTGATATTTGGGTGAACAACACTTATCTAGGCTCATTTCTTAAACTTAAACCCAACTTCCTGCCTCTAGGTTCCCAGTCTTATTGGGATGACTTAGTTAAGTCAAACCCAAAGTTAGGAATTTGCATGTCACTGTTATCCCATTGTGTCTTATCAAGATGAACATAGGTACTTATGAAATGTTCATGGTAGATTTTTTTAACTGATGGAGGTGAGGAAATCTAGTAGCATGTACATCATTTTTGCAGACTGAATAAAGCTTCTAGGGTGGATGAGATTCCATAAAATGATGGTGGCCATCTACAGTGTAGAATTAGATGCTCCATTCTCTTGGTCAGAGTAGGAATGAAGAAATAATCCAGAGGGTTTTTGGTGGCTTAAAAGTTATTTGAGGATTTGTGACGGGGAATCTAAGGCGTCCAATAATGATTCTCAATGTTCCATGTGTATGCTACCCAAAAAGGCTATGGACAGGGTAAACCAGCCTACGAAACAGGGCGATGGAGTCAATGAAATGTTTGGTAATTTAATTAGTTTGACTCCAAAAAATATTTATGGTGGGAAGTTGGCGATGGTGGTAAGACAGTGACCAAGGTATGTCAGACCTGGGTACCATCTCTCATGGGTGAGCTGAAGAATGTGGGAGATAAAGTGTTGTTAGAGGAACTAAGGGAGAAAATGTGGGAGCTGAACTGGTGCTGTTGTGTGGTTGTGATTTAAGAGATAAAGGCAAATATTGTGCAGTGGTTTCCGATGATGTAGTGGTGCGGCTCTTAAAAGTGCTCGAGTTGCTGACGATTAAAAGCTCGGCAGAGTCATAGCGCCATTAGTTGGTTGTTATGGTTGCTAAATTTTTTAAGAGTATAGGCCAAATTGGGAATTGTGTTAGGACTAATAAGGTAATTATTTCTAGTAGGCTCGAGCCTAAATATTATAGGTTAAGAATTTTTTAGAAAAATAGATCTCCTTTAGCTAGTTTGTGTTTAAAAAATTGTAATTGTCATTTGGTAGTAAAGGGGTCCACAAATAAGGCAAAGATAGATTCTTTAGAGGATTTATTGGATAGGTGTAATGAAATTGCTTTGAGTATTTTGGAAAATCTGGACAAGGTAAGAATTCAGAGGAATGGTAGAAAAAGACGAGCGTAAAGCTAAACGATCCATCACCAAAATGTGAACTAAAAACACTATAGTAGGGGGATTAAATATCCCAAAAAGAGGCTCGAAAACCATTAATTTTTTTATTTTATGCCAAGATAGGGTTGCCTTAAAAGGTTTTGGGCTATGATTTTAGTCCTGGGCCTTTATTTTTTGATTGGGTTCTGTTTTAGGGTCTTTGTTTTTTTGTTTACGCTATGTGTATGGATTCTATTATAGGATATGGTGTTTTTTGTTTATGGGGTGGCTTTGTCTTATATTGTTCATTAGGATCAGGTTCTTTGAGTTTGAGGTGTTGTTGCAACATTTTTTTCTCTAAGATGACAATTGTATTCTTTGTTTGTCTTCTATGTTTTTAAATAAAATTTTAATTGCTGTTAAACAAAAAGGTCATGCTAGTGGCTGAGGCTAAAATTTAGGTGATTGTTGTTACCTCTGGTTGGTCATAGAGAAATGCAGGTATTAATTCACCTTATATTGTAGGTGTTGATGTATGGCTTGTTTTAGGGTCTTGGGGAAGTTCCCCCAAAATCTACCTGCTTTGGTTTACACATCGAATTATAATTTTGACAATCTTGGATTGGATAATCTTCTCCACCACACAAATTCGATTGCACAACTACTATAGGCCTTTAGGCAATAGGAATACATAAGTTTTCTTTGGCAATACTTCCAATTGCATTGCTAGAGTAGAAACTACATCATAACTCTATGCAAAACTACCTTATCCATTTTAGCTCTGCAGACCACCATTGACAATTATTCATGGGCATTTCGTTAATAAGATCTAAGTTGTTTTAGGAGTTTTATTGTTTAGAGTACCATCAGCTGTTACTTCAATCATCTACTTGGAAGGATAATACAACCCATTGCAAAATGTCTAAACTTGTAACCATGTTGCCACTTCCTCATAAGTTTTTAAACCTCTCCCAAGATTCATAAAGTTTCCCTAACTCTATGTGTGTGAATGCAGAAATATCATTATGGAGCACTGTAGTTTTCGCCGATGAAAATTATTTCAGTAGACACTTTTTACTAAGACCATTCCCAATGGTAACAAAATCTGTCAAAAGCAATGTCAACCATTGCTTCACCTTCATATAAATGAGAACAAGAACAACTCAATCAGGTTCAATCCTCACTAGTTCCATCAATTTTGTATGTGTCATATATCTTTAAGCGACAATGTGAGCATTAGGATAGTCATCTACCAAGCAATTAAATTCAACATAGTTTTAAACAATATGGATCACATTAGGTTTGATCTCAAAATGCTAGCATTAACAGGAAGTCAAACATTGTTACGCTCGGTCCAATGAACAATGGTTTTTGCATAATTGGACATGGTCTGAGCTAGATTGTCCCTCCATGACAAACTGCTCCAAGACTTTTTTTTTCTTGCTCAACTCTTGGAGGTGGCAGCAGTAACTCTAAGCTCCGTGATTACTGGAATTAACAACTGGCAAAATTAGACTACCTCTAAGAATAAAAAAAAAGGAAAACAACAAGAAAATAGATTGAATGAATCAACAATTGTTTGTATGTGAATCCCTATAGAATTCACTAATAAACTACTCATTTAGTTCAACCAAAATATAATGTACTTGGACTATGGAGAACTCCTAAAATAGTCCAACTCTTCTTTTGAGGCCGCTACATCCTATGTTGAGGTAGATCAATCAAAATCTCTTCCTAACTGAAACACCTGAAAATGCATTTTTTATTTATAAATTTGACTACTAGGATTGGTTCTAGATCAGAAGTCTTATGTTGTCTAATCTCTAGACATCTATGCAATCCCTTTTACTCATATAGTTATCAAATCAAACATATAAGCAGTTAACTTAGCATACTCAAAATTAAGTATTGAATAAATAGACTAGCAACAATTAATTCAATAAGCCATGAAGAACATATGGGTTGATTGTAAGAAATCATACTTTAGAAAATGAAAATAGTCATAAAAATAAGATTATTCTAGGGTTCATCTACCCTAAGCATGAGCAGAAAATTAGCTAATCATCAAGAAAAGGAAACACATTAGAAATAAGAGAAAACTAAAAATAGAAGACTCCTTCTTTAATATCTTCCAGCCTAAGAGATCCTCACTCTGATATGAATTACTTGATGCTAACAACCAAAATAGCTTATTCTAGCATTCTACCATGAATCCTATGTTAACTCTATGCTCTCTCATTACTCACCATGCAAAAACCCCTCAAAATAACAAAAAAAATACTAAAGTAGTAGTGACAGCAGCCTAACACGTTCATAGACACAACCATGAACTAGGCTATGTAGGGTTTCCAGCCACAAAAAGTCATGATGGTGTTCTAGATAGAGGCATGTAACAATTGAACGTGGGCATGTTAGCTGTAAAATGCTCAAAAATCCATGGAGAGAAGGATGTGGCCTTAAACTCAATAGTGATGCAGGGTATGTTAGCTCAAAAATCTACTAAATCATCAAATTCTAGCTCCAAATGTCACAAAAATCCTTCCTAACATGCACACGGGTTGAAATATGACCTAAAAATAAAACTATGAGGTAATTAAGCCTTAATTTCTATGAAAAAAACACTCAAAAGACAAGCAAAGTCTAAGCAAAATCATGATGAAAAAATAAACAATAAAGTAATATCAAAAGGCATCTTAAGGTTTGACAGGATGATTAAACTTTCTCCTAGGTTTGTTGACCCCTTTGAAATTTTGTAAAGGGTAGGGAGAATATCTTATCAGCCAACTCTACCTCCATATATGGAAGATATCCATAATGTATTTCATGTACACATGCTTAAGAAATATTTAAAAGATCCCAAGCATCTACTGCAAACTGAGATCCTTCCTTGTAAACTAAATCTTAATTGTGATGAGAAACCTGTCAAGGTTCTTACTGCGTATGTCAAAATGCTAAAAACCCAAGCTTTTGCCTATGGTGAAATCAAGGAGAAGAAGAGCCTATTTGGGAAGTAGAATATGAAATGTTAAAAAAAAAACCCTTCAGACTTCCCAAGATTGCTTTTGAATTTGGACGACCAAATTTTGTAAGGGGGTAAAACTATCACCCTTGTGCCACTTTTGAAGTTTTTAATTAAGAGGTACTTAAGTATAAATTGGCTTACTAGGTGCTTATGGGTGATTATTTAGCTATTTTGAGTAATGATAATTTTTTTGTATTGCTTAAGCAACAATTAAATGAAAAGGGATGGCAATTGGTTTAAGTAGCTCTTTGATTGTGAATGAGCTATATGGATCAAAAGGGGTTGACTTAACATAGTTACAATTTTGTGGTAAGATTTTAACATCTGTAGACCTTAAGTACTAGACCATTACTAACTTATGTGAATTCATTCAATTCGATTTGCTCGTTTTAGAGGAAATAGTTGAGTTTTAGTGATTAACATGCTTATATTGTATCTATGTATTATGCTTCACTGGTAAGAGCCTTTACTTATGATTGATTCTATATTAACCTTGTGGGCATGAATTGAAATGTTTTTTGGCATCGTGCAGTGATCTGTAAGGAATGCTAAGTTTCTAGGGGTTGCATGACTAGGATTCTGTGTATGTTAGTCTTCTTTATGTCTAGCTTGTAATGTTGAGACTATAATCTTTTTGTGTTTGTGGTTTGTAGTAATTGTATAGTAGATAGCTTTAAAAATTGTGTTGATTTTGCGTAGAAGCTGAATTGGCACTTGGTAAGCCTCATTCTGGATTTTGTAGTATTAAAGCATACTTACTAGGTTGTATGTTTAGCTCCGGTTGGACTTCTAATTAATTGGGCAAAATCCCTAGGCTTAATAAGTAATTGGACTAATAAGCCTGAGTGTTAACCTTTTAAAAGGCCCATAATGACTTTAGCTAGGTTATTTTATCTTTTCTGCACTTCTGCTTGTAATTGAACTTAACTTGACCTAGGGTTGACATTTTGAAATATAAGGAATTAAGCTCATGCAAAGCAGTTCTCGAATCCTACCTAGTTTGTATGAACATATCAAAAATTTAACATTTGTGAGGCAAGGTCTTGAGAGTAATTAGGTTAAATTAGAACAATATGTAGTTTAAAGGTTTTTTGTTCCATTGGCTATTTGGACCAAAGATTTGACTTACTATTCAAACAAGATATGGCTATAGGCAAGGGTTTACAAGGTTCACTTCTATAGCCTTGAATATGTTAACTAGCCTTCTAGGGCAAATCCTAGGTTAGTAGGGTAGGTTAAGCTACATGACCATGTTTTCTAGTATGTCTATCATGCTCTTCTAGCCCTTCTGTGTAGTCTAGTGCCTTTGAGTTCGTTTAAGCACAAAACTACTATTTGGCCTTGCATTTGGCTTCTGTTTGTGGCATGTTTATGGATAACTACATGTAGGACCATGACATTCCATCTACCAAATGCCATTTTTAAACGTGCACAAATATCAATTATTAGTTGGGGAAGGTTTTAAAGAGTTGACAAGGTGCTTGCCTTAGGAACATGTTTGCCATGAAAATTTTTGAAAATGAACATAGAAACTATTTGGAAGACCCTAAGGGGGATGAGCTCTTACCTTGGGTGAAAAGGTTGGAAGCTCTTTTACAGCTTTTGCTTAAGATAGGGCAAATCTTACAATAGTGCTAGAATGAAAAGGAGATTCTTGCAAAGTGGCAAGTTGTCAGCAAAATGGCGAAGGGGAACTTGGAGGCAATTTTGGGGCATTCATAAGGTGTTTGGCTTAGGAGACCTTATTGTAGGCTTATCATGAGGTGCAATATATGAGCCACAAAAAAAGCATCTTTTCAACTTTTGGTTCCTGCCATTTTGTTTTATGGCACCAACTGATAACCTATTGAGCTTCAGCCCACTAATTAAGCAGGCCTATTGGTGGCTCACTCATGGGCTTGGCATGGGGAAGTCTACTGGAGTGTTGCTTATTAACTTATAAACTTATGAGTTTACCATTAGTTAAGCTTGGAACACGTGAAGGAGGTATCCCCATGATCATGAGGATAATCATGTAACAAGGGAAGTCACCTCCCAAGACCTCCATGGCCTAAGGCCTACAAAAGGCATATTTGACAGGGAAAAAGGTACTCTTTATCAACCATTCTAAAGGTTTGATTAGGTGATACTCCTTGCCAAGGTTGTGGCTTAAGCATAGCACGAACAACTTCGAGCCCCCAAACACCCTGTTTTTTATTTTGTGTGCAACTGTCATGGAGGGTCTCAAGCATCCCGCCAAATACCTTCTATATGAAGATAGTTTTAGGCAAGGTACATAGAAGCCAAATGCAAATCAAACGTTAAAAGATATAGAAACAGGACACGTAACCTACTTTTATTCAATGTCAATTATTTTATGATAAATGTTAAATATATTTCACAAAGTCTTCAATATCTTTTTGTCAAATTGATATTCAAAATTATTCCGTTCTAAATCCCTTTCTCTTTGCCAATATGAATAGTACATGACCTAGCATCATATATCTTTAGTATCTTTTCTTCAATTGGTGTTCTCTTACCTTTATAGTCAGTAAATATCTTGAATTAGAGTTATGGACCCTTTCAAATTCTTAACTCTAAATTCTTAAACTAGTTGTCCATTAAAAAATTTTAAAAAAATATATATAAAAAGTATAACAAGTTAATTTAAGTTGCGAAAATCTTACATGTAATTAAGTGAAGACATGACTAGGTTGTAGGGGACAAGACATTTTCATTCTCATAGTTTATCAACCTACTATAAAGCTAAAAGTCGGTCCACGTTTTTTTATTTGTGCAGCTAAGCAAGTCAGCGAGTCTTTCTTTATGCCTATGGATCTGCAAGTCTTTCTTTATTTCTATTTTATGTGCAATTCACGCGGCACATGAAGCGTGCTGGCCCTGTTGCTCTGGAGAAATTACATGAAAAGAAGACAGAACGTGATTAGTTTTTTGCAGGGCTGGATTATCCAGAGCTAGAAGACCACGTGGCTAGTCCAAGTCCCCCTTTTTATTTGATCCAAGTCACAATAAAAAATTTCAGTATCGTTGACCAATTACCGATGAATTAGATTTTCTCATTTGTGGATGCATTAAAGATGGAAAAAACTGTACCAGAAAAAAAAATGGAAAAGAAATAATATTTCCACTTTCCCAAAATGTTTATCGATTTTTTTTGTATTCAAAATAATTGTCACGTTTACCTATTTATTCATATTTTCTCAAATTTTACATTTCTTTCTAAAGTAGCTCAAATATTTGAAGGTGTTTTAAAACATGAGAGAAGAAGCGTAGAAACATTGGCTAAATTTCGAACTTCCCATTTCATCCAAACTTACTTATGTATGAGCATTAGTAGTCTGTTGATGATGCCCGCCTCGGTGCCCTTAGTCCACCCTTGTTTATATATTAATACTAGTTTAAAAAATTATTTTCCATATGTTTAGCAAAAAATGTTTAAAATACAGTTTAATTAGTTTTAAATAGCATGATTTTTAAAATATTCCACTCAAAAATCAATGTTGTTACATTTACAGTATAGTTATGACATTTATTTGTTTATTTTTTTTTATCAAAAAAAAGAAATTATATTAACGAATAAACCAGCTAGAGGCTGGTGCTTATAGAGGTGTCAGGGGAATGTAACCTGAAATCCAATGCACACAAGATGGAGAAGACTAACTGCGACTGCATGCATCAGTTGGGCCATTGATCCAGTCATACAAGGAGAAAGATGAGGAATTATATCTTCTTGTGATCAAGAAGTGCGGAAAGGATTGAACCAGGAAAAGGGCTTCTTTCACCTCGAATTGCTTGCCGATAAAAATTTGGTTGTTCCTCGCAATCCAACTATGCCAAGCTGTTGTAAAGACAACTGCTTCCCGAGCCTTCTTCTGAGTTCTGCCTAGCATCCATCTTGTGTTATTGCTAAGCAATTGCTGGAGATTTGATCCTCGAACCAAACCAATATTCCATCACTTGAAAATAGCTGCCCATATGTCTGACGAGTACACACAGTTAAATAATACATGATCTACCAATTCTAGAACAAGTCTGCAGAAACAATAGTTTAAGCCTTGAATCTGAATCCCACGCTTTGACAGGTTCAGCCTTACAGGGATCGTGTCTTGGAGTGTTTCCAGTTGAACACATTTACTTTCGAAGGAACCCAGCTGTTCCAGTTGAATTGTGATGGTTTAGCTGAGCCACCCCATTTGCTTTTATCTAATTCCATGATATTTAGTCTGGTAAGTGTCCTTGTGACATAAAGAGTAGAAAGCATTTGATTAAAGGCAAGTACTTCAGTTATCCCTCTACCCCTTGCTGCCCTCTTCCACAACATATTCCACTCCCAAACTCCAGAAATCCAAGTGGCACAGTCTCTTACTTTGCACTCTAGGTTTCCAGCTAACCTAGCAAATATAGGAAAAGTGTGTTCAAAAGTTTGCTCTCCTACCCAACTATCTCTCCAGAACCTAAGCTTATCCATTGCACCTGGTTTCCAGCTCCAATAACTATCAAAACCCACTCCCAATTTATAACTTTTATTTTTGTTTTAATAAGAGTAATAAAAACCTATGAGCCAATTCATTTTAACTTAAGACATCTTAAGTTAAAATGATTAGTTTTTATTTCAATTTCTTTTTTCCTCAAAATAAATTTTATTTAAAAGCCAACATAATGTAGGTGTAATAATCCAATCAAAATAAAATTTTTATGATGTTATTAAATTTTTTTTGAATTTTTCTTTTTTAATGTCGTGGTAAACCAACTTGGGGTGCTTAATGGACGAGCACTATTAACTAAGGATCATCAGAATGAAACCTTTACTATAAAGAACCTGCAAAGTAAATAGAAGAGAAGAGCAAAGGAAGGAGGCCCTAGGTGTATCCCGAGGTGTAGTCTCTAACACTTAAGTCAGTTTTCAGTGAAGGTGTTTAAAAGCTCCAAGAGATGAAGTAACTGCTATTTTAAGGATCTCAGAGGATCCCTACCATATAATGCCTTCTAGCAGGATAATGAGAATCAACTGAGCTAGCTATATGTGTCTTACTAGTGGTATAGATAGGCTTTGGCAACCTTTTCCCACAACTACTAGTATAGAACTAAGATGGGCTATGACCTAACTCAGGAAGTATCCTAGCAACTAAGTCCTAAGGAGCCATGAGTTAGGTCCCGAAGAACGTGGCCATGAAGGGCTAGTGTCCGGGCAAAGTGGTGTAGCATTTCTACCATTTAAGGATACATAGTGTCCAGAAGGTGCCCTAAAGGAGGCTTTTCGGGGATTATACTATCCTTGCTTCAGATGTACTGTCACATGTCCTCCTTAAAGCTTGAGTTTGTAAAATTTGGGTTTGGGGCTTTTTAGTATAGGACGAAGTTTTTCACTTGCCAATTTTTGGCCATTGTTAACTTTCTAGAGGAAACCTTTTGGGTATTTAAAATTTGTTGCTTTAAAAGGTGCCACTTTCAAGGATCCTTAAGTTTCTATAAGATTTTAAGCAAGCTAAGCCTTTCTAACTTTGTCACCCAAGTGATCTCTTGTCATGCCAATGCTAATGACGGTAGTTCTCTTTCAACAACCTTCTACTCCTTTAAGGTAATTTTTCCCTAACCTTTTTTTTTCACAGTTTGGTAGGATTTTTGTAGGATTGGAATTTATGGTATGTTTTTTTGCCTTTGGCATTTGTTTTTTAGTTTGATTTGTTTTTTGTGAGCTTTGCCACCATTGGTCACTTGGTTGTCCGGTAATGCGCCTTTCTAAGGGCTTTCGATAATGTTCATGGGCCTCGGTGAAAATGTCATTGTCCTGATCACTCAAAAAACTCTCTCAATCGTTGTCATTCTGACTTCTCAAACATCCATGGGGTTTTCCATGCTTCTTGGTGGAGCTTCTCTTGCCATTGTTCTAATTCAACCTTAATTTTTCCTTCACAAAATGTGGCTACGAAGGACTCTAGTGTGGCATCTAAGGTGGCCAAAAGAGGGATCAAGTAAAGTTTCCAAAGGGGATCTATTTTGTTGGGGTAAGCAATACATATGAGTACTCTTCTCGCCTCACTATAAAAGACCTCAAGAAGCTTCGGGATGACTGCTACTTTCTCACTAAACTAACCAAGAAGGTTCTTACACTGTGGAGAGACGAAAAGACCAATATCCAAGAGAAGAAGAGTTTGTAGTATACTCTTGTCAGCTCATGCTCTAGCTAATGTTTCCCTCTCATAAATTTCAAAATAACTTGCTAGACTATTTGGGATCTGCATTAGCCTGAGCAGCTTTGGACACATGAACAAATTCTTAATCCTTTATAACTTCTGGAAGATTCAGTCCCTATTGTCTATCTTCCCTGATCACTACATGGTCTACCTTACCTCTATTGACATCTTCTACAACATTTGGGCTTAGAAGGAAGGCCCCATGCTGTAACAATGCCTGAACTCTTCGATGCATAGGCTAGGGAGTTCTTATTCCTTACTCTTTTAGCTCACTAGAACTTGAAGACTTAGTGGCGCTCAGGGTGCACGAATGTTTCTATTGTTAATGAGTACTGCAAGATTTTAGAGCTCTTTCATAAGGAGAAAAGAGTATTCGATTAGTAGGGCTGACATATGGACAGCCTTTGGGCATCCAAACTGCCTACCCTACCCTTTCCCTAGAAGCTCATCCTTGAAGATATGCTGCTATAGGAATAATGCTAGGATGAGTTCCTATATACTGGCACTGGGCTCGAGGATCCCATACCCTAAACTCTAGAGATAGTTAGACCTTATATTCTTTTGGCCCCATTTTTTTAAATGCTCTTAGGCTAGAGGTGTTCCTGTTGTATGAATTAATAATTTTTGTAGTTGGATATTTTTTGTAAATTTTTAAGAGCATTCTATTATTTTTGAACTTTTATTCTTTCTCGTCAAGTTTGCTTTCATAGGGAATATTCCAAAGATCAACTATTGCTCTACCTCATATTTGTATTCGTCCCTTTTCTCCCGAGTTACTTTTCTTTTGGGCAAATTTTAGATTCACTATATTCAAGCGTCACCTAAGTATCCATCATGCTACATGCAAGTCTCGAGCTTGTGGCCTCACCTGGCCTAAAAGATTTTCAGGTACCTAACTCAATCTGCAAGATGGTGTGCCTAGTTTTGCTTTAGTTATTTCTCGATGGTGGAATCCTACAATTATCTCAAGCACCCTACCAAAGTTTTAGTCTAATGCATCTGTGAAATTTAATTCTTGCCACTAGACAACTGTAGAATTTCATTTTTAGTACCTCTTAGGCAACCTATGTGAAATTCTATTCATGGCAATAAGTTTTTGTTGGACTTTGTTCTTGGCACTTAATCAGCAACCTATGAAAAATCCTGCTTTTGCCAACGAGCATTTGTAGAGTTTTATTCTTAGTCCTTAGGAATGGACTCTGTAACATTCTTTTAGTGGTAGTTGACAAGGAGATGAAAATCTTTCAAGAGCAGAACAATTTTATTAATGACTCTTAATCAAGTGCCTTTGTACAATCATACTTTGTCTAGAGTCTTGAACTAACAAGGAGAGCCAAAGATCATGTTCACATCCAAAAGTTTATTTCCCTAATCACATATTATACTGTATAAATGTTAAATAAATTTTTAGAGTTATTGCATACTATATAAGTATATGTCATGGAAAGTCCTTTAACTTTATTGTACTGTTTTAGTCTCTAATCTATTAACTGTTCTATTTTAGTCTTAAACTCATTAAAAACATTTCACTTTAGTTCATTACCAAATGGAATGACATATTATGCTTCTATAAAATATCTATTCTAACATTTACTATCCTAAAGACATTACCCCAATCACATATTATACTTTATAAATGTTAATTAAATTTCTAGAACCATTAACTTACATTTTGATGATAAATAAATTATATGATGTTATAATTATAAGTACATATACATTTATTCCATGTTATCTAATCATTGTCATGCATGTGAAAGGCATTGCCTAAGGGCTATACTAAATTCATGAAAATGGTGGGAAAAGGTTAGTGAAGACAACGCCAAAAGAGATGATTTAACTAGCTCTAAAGAAAGTGATATTTCAAGTGTTAGTGTGCCTATGTGTTTTAAGTTGTAAAGGAGACAATGCCTAAATGAAAACGTGTAAGAATTGAAGGAACAAGCTTAAGTGAGACTAAATGGGCTACAAAAATATGTGGAATTGGTTAAGAAAGTCAATGAAAAGAGAGGTGACATCCGGGTGCACTAGGGTACCACAATGGCCTGTGTGTCACTTGTGAAGCAAGCAATCTTTTGAAGGTCTTTGATGACGGAATTGTTAGGCAAAATGGTGCTTGAAATTACATGAAAGACAACCTCCAAATATTGACAGAAAGTCAAGGAAGAAAAAAAATTATAAGAAAAAATAAGAAAAATGACCTAAGTGTGGCTTGTATGTCAAGTAACAATTTAAGGCTTAGTTGGCCGCATTATTTGACAAAGTGGGAGCTAAATCTGATGAATAAATGCAGCTGTAGCTATGGACAAAAAGCCAAGAAAGAAATAGGTGACTAAGTAAACAAGAAATGAAGACTAAGACAAGTCAAAGTCAACATTCGTTTACTAAGACTATAACCAGTACATTAGCCCATCTTTTGGCAACTTCTTGCCAATTTCTTGGCTTTTTCTTGGGGCTGTAGGTCATGGAAAATTAGGGCAAAAACCAGCTGGAAGATGTCGTAGGTTTCCAAGGGAAATAAAGAGAAAAAACCAAGCAAGAAGTCAAGCCTTCAACCGGCTATTGTCATACTTTTATTGACTAATGCCCAGAGGAATTAAGGTGGCTTCTTGGTAATTTCTTGAGTGATAAAAGGCCTGGAAAAGCAGGCTAAAAAACAGCCAAGAATTCAATCATTCTTGAGGAAAGAAAAAGGAAAAAATATCAAGACAAAATCACCAAAGCACAACCAGTTATAACCTTCCACAATGACCAAGACTTGAGGTGATTTATTGGTAACTTCCAAGCAAGCTCTTAAAGCCAATAAACACAGACACATAAGGCTCAAGGTCTGCCAAAGTTGCTCTAAAAATTCTCAAGGCAAGTAAATGTAAAAAAAAATCCAAACAAAGACAAAGGTGGTAAACCTTGTCCAAATTTTGGAGGATTTTAAGCTACTGTTTTCTTACACTTGGTAAGGCTACCAACTATGATCTTTCTCTTGAATACCAGATTTTCTTCTATGTTTTCATGGGAAAGATGTTGCCTTAGGTGATGGTTTAGAGCCAAGTGAACCTAGGTGTTATGTGGGGGCTATGTGTGCTAATGCACTAT
>KK901683.1:90009-112801 GCA_000696445.1 Aquilaria agallochum
ATTAATGGATTTTAAACAACATATAATCCATTAATTTAAACTTACTTGAACTTAAAGTCCCTTACCTTAGATTATCTGATATTTGTAAGCACAATGCCATAACTATTATGGTGTGTGTTTTAGTTCACAACTTTTTCCACTACACTAATGAATAATGTAGATGTGTCAAATCTCTCTATACGTATGAATATGTGAACTCATAGGCAAGGACATGAATTGTTAAAGTATAACAATGGTAAGTACTAAGAAGATTTCTCCCAAGGAGCTGTATTGTCTATTGTACTCAATATTTATCTCTATTATCTAACTGACAATTAAGAAGTTTCGGTTAGCTAACTTACTATGAATTGGATTAAACTAAGTAATGTAGTGAAACAAATAAATAACTAACCATTGCTAGCGGAAAATAGTTAGACAATCAACAATAAAATAAGTCATATTTGGATTTGAATCCCCCTAGATATCTATTTCATTATTCCTACTTTGGTTTAACAAGCATTTCATTTCCTTGGACCGTGGAGTATTATCTAAATTAGATAAGCTCCCTTTTATTCCCATTCACTAACTCCTATTCTTAAGTCACCAATAGGGTGGTTAGTTTTATCATGCTTCATAAGAATGTATTACTAGTCTTACGACCTAACTACTAGCTTTTCACCTAGTCCAGAGTATATTGCTGCACCTATTATTCCTAGCTATGACAATATCCCTTCTACCCAAGGGTGCTCCACAGCAAACATGTCAGATGCTACTTGGATATGTTTATCATCTCACTTTGAATTAATAAGCTAGCTATTATTAATCAATGCAACAAAACACATTAGATAGATCACAAGAAAATTATAATTATATTAAACCAAAAGCAATCATAATCACAACTTCATCATAGGCTTCATCTACTCAAAGTATGAGTAGAGATTTTAGTTCATCATGCCAAAAGATAAATACAACAGAAACAAAAAAAAACTAGCAAAAGAAATCTACATCCCTGAGTTGCTTATCTTCCAAGGAATCCTTGATCTGATGCATATTAATCGGTGTTAATCATCGGAACTACCTCTGGCAGTCTTCTTCTATGAAAACTCAACTCTTTCTCTATGTTTTTTCATCTCCTCCTACTATCTCATTGTCTGTTCTGCCAAATTAACTTGATAAAACTTTAACAACTGTCGATTACGGTTTTTGGCACGGCCATGTTCAAAGCCACGTTCCTCCCCTTGAATGTAAAAATCATGAATATTTAATGACACGGTTATGATTAAGGGCATGTAGGTGGGCACGGGCATATAGCAGGTGGACATAGGCATGTTGGACACTAACATGGGCTTGTCTGAAACTATGTTTGCTCCAAATTTTTCCAAAACTTGTAATTCAGCTCTAAAACTTGCATAAAATCCTTCCTAACTTAAATAAAGCTAAAAGATGACTTGGATACAAAATATGAACCAATTAAGCACCAAATTTTGACAAAAACACATGAAAAGACAAACAATTATCGAGGAAAAGATTATAGAAAAAATGTATAAATATGAGCACATCATATTTTTGCCCACACATGAAATTTTGCTTGCCCTCAAGCAAATCTCGAAAGAAATTCTGAAAAAGAAGAATAAAATTAGAACAAAAGAAGTATTAGAGAGGATTGAAACTTTAAGGGTCTTGAAAAATTAACTAGGCTACCAAGCATGCAACATTTTGATTCTAACACTTTTCAAAACAAAGAAAATTCAATGGAAACAATTCATTCTAAAGCAAGCAACCTATGCCTTTTGAAGCTCAAGAAAACATCAAATCTTCTTATAAAGTAAAAAGCACAAACCACAGTAAGCCAAAGCTTACTATGCACAACCTTTCATACCACTAAAGCATGGAAATGAGTGATTAATAGAAATTTGCACTTCTTTTCTCTTATTTTTTTTTTCAAACATTCCTCTTCATGTGTTGAAAAATTTTGCAACAAGTGTACCCTACAGGAGCTGCTATCTATAGCCAAGCTATTTCATAACAAAATCCAAAGTGATATTTGATCATACTCATGCTTCTAGCATATTTTCAAGCTGTGATCGACTTCTGTCTTAGAAGAAGACCCCAACCTACTTCAACATTAAGAAACACCGAAGTAGCAACTTTTTCCTATTAATTCGTCCTTCTTAGTCAACAATCAGCAACATATTCATCAAACAATTCTTACCACCAATCAAAACATAGAAACTTAAAACTTAAAAAGTTTTGAATAGTATACTAAACAAAAAAATGCAATGCAAAAATAACTTCTAACGACCATATTCCAATAGCTTGATAATGAATTAAAAAAATGTTTCAGAAAAAAATAAGCAAAAAGGTGAAAGACTTCAAGAGTCACTTACTTGGTCCTCAAGTTAAGAACACAAGACGTTAAATTAACAATCACTCTCATTGATAAAAACATGCTCAATAGTATGACTAAAAAACAATTTAGCTTAAAAAGCTCAAAAAAGTTTAAAAATTTTCAAAAATCTCAGAAAATTCAAAAATCCACTAAAAACAAAAGAAAGCATAGGGCTTAAGTTATACATTCCTCTATGCTTAAAGTATACATTGCCCTCAATGTGTAAACATGAAAAACAAAGTGAAAAAAGAGGGTAACTAGAAATTGATACAACCCTGAAAAGTTTGGTTGCTTGATGTGCAAGTCGACATTCAAAGAGAACCATAAAAAGTTTGATCGAGCTTCAAATTCAATAAGAAGGCCTCCTTGAAAATAGAAATGGCGATCATCAATAAAATAACAATTGAAACAACAAATACAATAAATATGCATAAATATAAAGGAAATTAATAGTATGAGCAATCAATGCTCCAATAACAATGTCTAACAGAAACCAAATAAAGATAAAACAAATAATAACATCCATAAAACATAAATATAAAGATAAATGATAAATGGTAAATTGTCTTGAAATCATCACGCATCTCTAAGAGGAAATGATCCTAAAACTAGTGGCTTAGCTGCAACCTCTTGAGTGGTCTTCATCTGTGTAGGCTTAGCGGGCCCTCACTAGTCCCAACCTTATTACTCAACTCCAAAATTATAGGATCTATAATACAGTCTTCTACCTCCTCAACAGCAGCAACATTTTCAACTGTCTCATTAACTTTCTCCATAACTATGTCAAAAACCTCCGTTCTCTTAGGCATCCCTCCCTTAATGGTTCCCTAGACCACGACATCTTGATATTGGGGGATCGCATCCATAGTCAATGCTATGATGGTAGTGGCCTCATATACCTCATCCATTGCTCATTGGGTCTTGTCCCCCTGATCTTGGGCCTCCATGTTGGATAACATTTGAAAATAGCCTGTCAAATCATTGTGCTGCTGGGAACATGAAAGAGGAACATAACTAGAAGTTTCAGTGACTTTGAAGATGTAAAAGTGCACGGCCTCCTCTATAGACAAGCACCTTAACTTTATTGCTCATATTCCACAAAAATTGGTGTTTAATTGCTCATATTTTATTTTCATGTCATATTTCAGTTCATGTGCATGTTAAGAAGGTTTTTTGTGAACTTTGGAGCTAGAATTTGAGGATTTGAGAGATTTTTTTAATTGACATGCTCTTGGTCATAGCATAGTCTGATGTCTCGTCCTTTTTATATCTTGGCTTTTTATGGATTTTGTAGCTAATATGCCCCGTTTTATAACTTGGTCATGACTTTTTGTGGCAGAAAACTACACATAGCCTGGGTCATGGTCGTATCTATCACCGTATAATGCTACGGTCATGACTAATTCAAGATTTTTTTTTATTTTTGGGAGCATTAAAATAAAGAGGATTGAAATGTCTTCTCCCCTACCATTTATGTTGTGGCAGAACAGGGTCCCAGGGCCCTGAACTTACTAGCACTGGTAGGCTTTTATGGAACTACGACCACACTTAGGTTACAACTGGCTAATTGTTACTCGTGAAGTATCTTAAATCGTTATGTGCAACTAGTTACTTAGCCTACCCTATTTAGGAAATATGCATGCGTTGTCTTAGCTATGCAATAACAATAAATTAAAACAACATTGAAAATAGTGCCACAGCAATTGATAAAAACATATTCAAACAAGCGAAGATGTAAAATTTTAGTTCCTTTAACTTCAAGTAACAACTATGTGCATACATATCAATCTTATATGTGCCCAAATGTAACCCTAGTGTTATACACACCATTGGACATTAGTAGAGGCAATCTATTTCTATGAAAATACCATACATATAAAAGAAGCAAAATGTATCTACTAAGATCCATCCTTAGCTCTTCACCTAAGCAAGTTAGCTTGAAGTGATGAGCAACACTTTCCTTATACTCACTTCATCTCAAACTGTAAGGCAAGCACTTTGGTTAGTACTAGCTTATGCTACAAGTAGCTTAGGAATTTTAAGTTTCCTACTTGGAGAGTACATTCAAATCAATAAAACATAGACTTAACAGCTGCCCCTTACCAACTGTTAAGCCCAACTAGCCCACTTAATACTTGCACAACACTTAAAGGGTGTGTACTCTAAATTACTTAGTAAGGGATTCGGCACCTACAGGGGCAAACAAATGCAAGGATGCAAAGCACAATAGACATATATGTCTATATATATATATATGACAAACAAACAAACAAGCAACCAACAACACAACCAGAAACGAGAATATGAACAACAAACAATGTCAAAAATGGATGGATGGATGAATGAAATGTGCACATGCAAATGCACTTAGGACTTCTTTACACCCACAGGTGCTAGACTTGTTGTGAGCTTTTATGACTGGGGTACTTGGATATTGGCCCTCGTATCCTATGCTAGCACTTAACTAACTCCATGAACTCCTCTTACGGGCACCTTAGAATAAGTCATCACTTACTCAACCCTTACCCGCCTACGACGAGCTACTTAGAGTAAGTTGTCACTTACTCCCTTCTTTCCCCGTCTACTCCCCTTAACTTATTGTGCAAGATAGCTACCTTATGTAGTTCAACTTGCCTAGCTCTTGGAGCTTAGCTTAAGGCCCCTTATTGGTTTTTTTACAAAACCATATGCCTTGGTTCAGATCTTCTTAGGTTTCATTTTTATTGCCCGAAAGTCTAAGATCTCCCATTTAGGCCAAGAAAGAATCTGAAACCCATTTTAATCCCCATAGTGCTCCCTTAACAACTTAAGAATTTTAACTACCTTAGTCACCAGTCCTTACCCTACCTTATGTAGGGTTTCGGAAGCCAAACAAGTGTAGCAAAAGATAACCAAAACCCTCTACAATCCAAGTGAAATGGGGTAACTCAGGTGGTCAAAAATTTTATACCTAGTCGGTTAAGATCTTTCACCCAACTATTGAGTCAAATCACAAACTTGAACAGTTGACGTGTTNCCCGAGCCTCTCGGGATCACCACGTTTCTACCACACCCCGACAGATACGTTCTTCTTGCACCTATAGTGCTAACTTGTGCCCTCCAAGGAATAGCAAGAGAAGAGTGTGACAGGAACTTTTCAGAATCCTTCTAATTTCTTCCTTATGAAGGCTAGGGAAGAGCTATGAAATTTTCAGTATATGATGTATATATAGTGAGACTTTACTCCCAAGCCTAATAGGTTTCAAAACCCTAATCCAATTAGGTTTAATTTTGAGCTTCATTAATGGCTTAACCTTTGGCCCAATAAGTAATCCGAAATTATTATGAAACTAAAACCCAGACAATTTGGCCTATGCACTCAAATAATCCAATTGGTTCCATGTATGCGACCCAATAGGCTCCTACCACATGGCAATGATCATAAATAACATTTATATTAAAACAAATGAGCAGTGTCTAGTAACACATCATTGCTACCCAAGTGACAATATAGTCGGTGATTTGACTAAACCTCTATGATCAGTATCCATATATGCCATTGTCCCTTTGTCTAAGATATCAAGATCAAGCACAGGAGATGGAATATGATACTCGCATAGCCCAATCTATGGTTTCTTGATTACCGAGTAGACTAACTTAAAATGATGGCATTGATATTGTATATCACCTCATCCGAGCATGCTCATGCATTTTCTTAGTGTCACTTTATCAACGAGGCCAAAGATATCACTCCTATTACATAGGAGGGACAAATCCCATTTTGATCATACAAAGCCCACCACATGATATGTGACATACCTAATGACCACCTTCATGTTCACTAAGTTACGAGCAGGAAAAGGAAGTATCAAAGTACATGACTCACATGTAGGGAACCTTGATAACCACAGGTCAAAGGATTACAAATGCCATGATCACTATGAGAATCACCAATGACACTCATATAATGATCCATGTAGTGTTCTCATGGTGGGTCGGTCCAGTACACAAGTTCTCCAACTTGTACCCATATGTGGACTACATATCTTATATTAGTCTCCACATATGCTAGTCTTTATGTATTATTGTAACCCATTCCATAATAATACTAGACTAGGGATGTTTAAGAAGACTATTATTCTAGGGTTATAATTACATTTGATTATGTCACACAGAAACAATACAACAAACACAATTATTGGATTAATGCCTCAATAAAATATCATGACGCAATGTGCAAAATACAATCATCTCATAATTCACTTTTGGGCACAACACTAACACCTTAACAACACCATTTAACTACCACCTAAATAATGCATAATTCCCAACTTAGGAAATAGTTTTAGACCCAACTAAGGCTAGGAACATTGTAGAATAGCCTAGGGATGATAACCGAGAGATTGAGACATTTTTAGGAAGCCATGAGCTTGAGGGACTTGGCCCTTGGCGATGCCGTTGGTGACGCATCGCCAAAGGCATTAGTTATCGGGTTTCTTGGAAGGTCACAAGTGTTGTGTCACCAATTCGTGTTGCCATACACATGCATCATTGAATTGGTGACGCATCACCAATGCTCTTCCAGCATTACACAAGTATGCGGTATCTTGAATGAAACTTGCTCAATCTTTCATTCCTTAAAGCCAATTTATATGGGTCTTGTTTCTACTTTATTTCCACGTGTAATACTACATTTCTATGCATTATTTGAGTTGAATTAACTTAAATCCCTTATCTCAAGCCATCCTCAAAGCAAGAAACAAGTAACAAGGACACTCGGACCTTCAATTTTCAAGAAATTTTGGGTGATTTGGGAGCTTTGATGAGGAGGAGCTATGGAGGAGAGAGATCCATGAAAATGGTGGATGGAGGAGATGATGAATAGTCCCATTTCCTTCAATTATATAACCAACTACTCCCACTTAGCTCATTTATCTTCTACTTGATACTTTGGCCCTCAAACTTAACTTTGATTCACTTAGACCACTTAAAATCTTCCTTCACTTTCATTGCTTGGTCCCATAGAAAGATTTTTCTTACTCAAACACTTTGCCCTTAAGCCACTTAAGCCATTATAAGACATAATAGCTCAATTTCTCACTTGGTGCATTTTTATCCCTTAACTTTCACTTTTGGTCCAAATGGCTAGAAGTACTTAAGGTCTTAACTTATTTATCTCAAAAACACATGCATGGACCTAATTTTACTAAAATTATGGTCATGCCACTAACTTGGGCCAAAATTACCATTTTGCCCCTTTTTCCCTTTAGGCGCCAATTACACTTTGGAACTCAACTTAACCTTATTTAGCTTGCTTTCCTTGCTTAATAAATCTATCTGAGGAAAATAACTTGGGATTTGCTTACCTTGTCTCCAAACTAGAGAAAGTACTTGGTGAGCCTTTACATATGTCTTGTCTTCACTTAATTACATGTAAGATTTTCACAACTTAAAAAAAGTTCTTATTGTACTTTCTATATATCATTTTCATAAATATATTAATAGACAATTAATTTAAGAATTTAGATTGAATAATTGAAAAAGGCTAGTAACTCTAATTCAAGATGTTTACCCACTACAAGGATAAATGAATATTGATGAAAAGATAATGAGGACTTTAAGAAATATATTTTATATTTATCATTAAATATATTTAGCAACTGTATTACTATATAAAAAATTAGTTCTTATTGTATGAAATTATTTTTTAGGGAAATAGGTATTTTTTTTCCAAAATCATCTTCATATTGTATGAAACTAAGTTCCTATTATATGAGTTTAGAATTTTGATAATGTACAAGATTAAAAATTAATTGCATGAAACTGAGCTGTTACTATATGAAACTATACGTATGTATGTTTGTATGTATGTATACATGTTTGTGTGTGTGTGTGTGTGTGTGTGTAAAGAATACTACCCTCGCATAAACAAACTAACAAAAAACCATGCAGTGACACAGAAAACTGCACATAATAGATTCAATGGAATAATGTTTTGCTGGAAACACATATTTGAGTTAGAAACTCACAAATTTGGTGCTAAGCTTAAGAATACACATAACTTTGCATCCACGAACCCTAGAAAAATGTAAAATATGTCCAAAGCTAAGTGAACTGTAAAGTTACAACTATGTAGAGAATTAGTATGCAAAATTCAATTTTATGAGCTGCAACCACCGATTCAACTGTGAACAAGCAAGAATATTCCTTTGGAACAACATAAAAAACACCCATTTAGGAAATTAGAGATTAGGCATTATGCCCTACAAACCAAGTTCATGCTAGCCACCTATACATATTTCCTTCATATGAACTCATAATCCAAGATCTGTTACACCTGTTGGCAAACACTAGGGGTTTACAAACAAGGTAAAATATATATATATATATATATTGGTCATCTATCCGAGTAAGCAATGCCCCTATCGATAACAATACTCTAACAAGAATTGCACTAAAGTACCAGAAACGTCAGAATAGAAACTTAATCAAGCTAAATAGAAATGAGTAGTTTACAAAATAAATTAGGATGATTAGGTATACCTACACAAAATCAGACCTAAACCCCTAAAAAAGGAAATGGCCATAAAAATGAGTAGAAGGGTGTGAGTTCATTACACTCAGTAAGGGGAGATGTTTAAACAATTGAAAAAGTTCTTCTATCTTGTAAAAAAAATGATAACACAAGTGCAATATATGTACATATAGAAGTTGAACTGAGAACAAATGGGTTTGCACACATAGCAACAGAAAAGTAAGTAAGAACCCACACACTGCACCAAAACAACCTTGAAGGCCCAACAAGTAACTTGGAAAAGGTAGAGGCATTATCCACCAAAGCGCTCATGGCCTAACCAATGTTGCAAAAGCATAAGGGCTCTAGTAACCCTAGGTCCTTCTTACTTGCCTACTGTCAAAACCTACAGCAAATTATAAACCCTATTTCAATAGGCATAAAAGTTCACTTATCATAGAAGCCATCAATCAAGGCTCTCATTGTTCTCTATAAACGAATAGTAATCTAGGAGCTAAAAAATTATTCAGAATCGAACCTTTGCATCAATAAATCAGGTTACCCAACCTATGAAGCAATCAAACCAGTAGAATGCCTTGATGGTGAAGAAAACCCTAAGCCCTTACCAACCTAAAGCAATAATACTTCCTTTAGCTCAATTCCATTAAAGTCTGGCCTAAAATCCCAATTTCTCTAATTTTTCCTGAGTTTTAGTGATGAAAAAATTAACAAAAAGACAAAGAAAACCATTCATATAGGATGCTGATTATAAGTGTTCAAGAAATTGGGTTAATGCCAAGATAGATACTCAATCTTTCTATATGTTGTAGTTTTAGCCTGGATCATAAAAATACCAATCATTATATGCAGTTTGCATTATATTTATCCCATTTATTTCAATTCATCCCTATGGAATTTTTCCATATACAATTCAGTCCCTCAAACTCCCTATTTATGAACTGACGAAAGTTGTTAGGACTTAACCTCCATGATAGAAACTTCAAAATTAGGCTTTCATTTTATAAAAACAACTCATCCCTAGGTTGTTAAGTGTAAGAGGTTGACAACCAATGGTACAGAATCCCTCTGTCTCTATTGTTTTCCCAAATAGGCAAAAGGTATCTAACGTTATGGTTCAAATTAGACATGCAGATAGAAATTTAGAAGAGTTTCCTTATCTTTTCACTATTGTGATCTTTCGGCCAAACAACCATACAAAGTTCTTAGTGTTTCTAGGTAAGAAAATACACATAATTCCTTACCTAATCAAGCTAAAATAGATGAACTACAACAACCTGCATTCAAACCCTTACTCTGCCTTACAGCTAAAGTAATAAAAATTTGGATTAGCTTTTATTCTTGCAAAATCAAATGCCTAGTTAGAAATCTCCTTTGAGCCTTATTGTTTTTTCTTAAAATGAAGGTCAATGATGTTTTGGGACAAAAACTAATCAAACATAAGGATCCTATACATGAGTCTTGGATGCTTAGACCCTAACCAGATATTCTTAATAGTTTCATCAAGTACAAAAATGTTTAACTTCTACAAACTTGTGATCCAGTAAAAGCATACTTTTTTACCCAACAGCCAATTAAGTACTTATACTTTTTAAGACATCAAAGGCTTATTTGATCACTTAATTACACTAGTAAAAGCATTCACTAGATTATTGCTAAGTAACAATTCTCCAACCTCACAAAATTTGATCCCCCAAATTGTTTAGTAACTTAAGAAATAGGCTAGGTTTTTGCTTCATCATATCAGCTTTGGTTTCCCAAGTAGCTTCTTCTTCACCATGATTAGTGCATTGTATTTTCATCATTGGTTTTAAATTACTCCTTAATTTCCTCACTTCTTTGGAAAAGCCTATCAAGGCTTCCCTTCATAACTAAAATCAGAAGCCATAGGTAAAATGTCCATAAAAACTATATGTTTGACACCAAAAAAGTGCTTTTAGAGCATACTCACGTGGAAAACATTGTGATATGTCCAAAGCTAGGTGTCAAGGCCAATATGTAAGCAATTATCCCAATCTTTTCCAGGATTACAAATGTTGCAATATACTTAGGGCAAGTTTACTTTTGGGTAAATGTTGTCAGTTATCCCTAAACTATTTCCCATGTTGTTTAATGATCCTAAAACTATCAGGCGTTGCACCAATCGTCCTCAAACTATTTAATTGTTTCTATTTCATCCTGCCGTCAACTAAACTATTGAAGATGGTTGGAAAAGTTGTGCCACATTAGCAGCCACATCATTTTTCCATGCCACATCAGCAGCCATGTCATTTCTCCATCCATCTTTAATGGTTTAGTTGATGTCCGGATGATTAAGCAACATTAGATATAATTTAAGCACCACTAAACAACATTTAATAGTTTCGGGATGATTAAGCAATATTGGTATTATTTAGGGACAACTGGTATTATTTACCCTTTACTTTTCCTGCCAAACCTGACAATAGGTGATACCTTTAGCCAAACCATAATGATTCTGCACCACCTAAAGCTTGTTTACCAAGATAACACAGTTTTTCTAATAATTTTATATGCCTAGAATATTTATTGTCAAGAAATGTTTTGGTATTAAAGGCAATAAAAATTTACCATAAGAAAAAATTAGCCAAAAGGGTATTTTGGTAATTTCCATCAGGTACAAAATGTTACAAATTTGGCCTTAAGTAAATTTGGTAGAAAGTAGCTTATTGTAGCACATAAAAGATAATTGGGTGCAATCTAGTAAAAGCAGCAGAAATTTGGGCTGAATGGCCTATAGCCTAAAAGTTATGACTAAGTGGGCTTCACTATTCATTTTCACTCACAATTCAAAGTTGAAAAATGAAACATCTCCCCCTTTCATGCCTGAAGCCTTAACCAACCAACAAAGAGCTTTCTTTACCTCAACTAAGTGGATTTGTAAAGAAAATTAAGAGTTGTTATGTTTGATTGGTTGGATTTTCAATCTTCGTTGAGAGGCAAGCTAGATGAACTTACTTTTAATTTCTAGAATAGTTCATTTGAGATTCATGGCTAGAAATTGACCTGATTTTGTTCCTTGGTTTGTTTCCTCGCTTTAAAACTCAATTTAAGGTGCGAGTAAGCTAGGAAATTAGGAGAACCAAATTGAGAATTTTTGGTGCCGCTAGAACCATGACCATGAGTAAGTAAGGTTTAGGCCTTTCTAATCCTAACATTGATTTCGTGTTTCAAAGGGCCTCAGTACCATATTATGGTGGTTTTCTTGGTTATCGACTAGAACACAGACTAAAAAGCAACAGAACAAGTTTTGGTCAGTGTTTGCTAATTCAGACCGAAAGTAGCACACAGGGTCGGAAAAATTTTGGGCTAGATATATGAATTGGTTTGACGTGTTCAAAGGGTTATCTCAAAGAGTTCAGATGGCTTAATTTTTGCTACAAATGATCAATATAGGTTTCGAATTTAAGCTATTAAGATGGATCTTATGGGTGATTCAAAACTGAGGGTACATGATATGCTCATACTTATATATGTTTCCTATATGCTTTTCCTTGATTATTGTTTGTCTTTTGATGTGTTTTTGTTGGAATTTAGTGCTTAGCTGGTTCATATTTTATTTTTAGATCATATTTCAGATTTATTTAAGTTATGAAGGATTTTATACAAGTTTTTAAGCTAAATCACAAGTTTTGAAAAAATTTGGATCAAACCTAGTTATAAAGAAACTTATGTTAGTGTTCATCATGCCCGTGTTCACTTGCTACATGCCCCTGATCATAAACTTGTCATTCAATGTTTGTGATTTTTATGCTCTAGGGGAGGAACATGGCTTTGGACATGGTTGTGACAAAAACTGTGTTCGATTACTGTTAGGGTTTTCTTAACTTAATTTAGTAGAACCAAAAAAAGGGAGAAGGGGAGGAGGCAAAAATACATAGAGAAAGATTTGAGTTTTCATAGAAAAAGGCTACTAGGGCAGTTCCACTGATAACACCGATTAGCGCACATTAGAATAAGTATTCCTTGGAAAAAAAGCATTTTAGAGCTGGAGATTTCTTTTCCAAGTTTTCCTTTGTTTCTGTTGTGTTTAATTTTTCGCATGATGAACTATATTCCCTGCTCATACTTAGAGTAAATGAACCCTACTATGATGTTGTGATTATGGTTGCTTTTGGTTTAATATCATTATGGTTTTTTCTAATCTATCCTATATTGCGTTAATTAATAATAGCTAGCCTATTAATTCAGTGTGGGATGATAAACTTATGTAGGTAGTATCCAGTACATTTTTTGTGGATCACCGTTGGGTGGAAGAGATATTGTCATAGCCAGGATCAATAGGTGTGGCATAATATCTCCATACTATAGTGAAACCTAGTTGTTGGGTTGCAGGTCTAGTAATGCATTTTTAATAAGCATGGTAGGACTCGCCATCCTGTTAGTGACTTAAGAATAGGGGTTACTGAATGAGAATAAATGGGAGCAAATCTAATTTATGAAGCACTCCATGGTACTAGCAAATCATATATTTGTTAAACCAAAGTAAGAATAAAGCAATAGAGTTCTAGGGGGATTTAAATTTAGGTGTGACATATTTTATTGTTGATTGTATAATTGTTTTGCACTGCTAATAGTTAGTTATTTATTTGTTTCCTTGCAATAGTTAGTTTAGTCTAATTCATAGTTACTTAGCTAAACAAAATTTCTTAATTGTCGATTAAATAATATAGAGAAATATTAAGNGAGAGATTTGACACATCCACATTATTCTTTAAGGTAGCAGAAAAAGTTGTGAACTAAAACACACAACAAGTTTTCTAGCATCATTGCTGTGGAACATTTGTTGAGATTGTTACCTGGAAGATTGATCTTTTCAAATCTATCCATTTATTTTCTTGCAGTACTTTTAAAAAAAAATTAGTTTGCTTTTATTTACATATTTCTTGTTCTTTTCTTGGACGAAATTGGTGCATGACTCACTGGCTTCCTAATGAAGTGATGGACGTTGATCCAAAGACTGGAAGAATTTTGAGGAAATTTCGTTTCACATGGAGCACCAAGTCATTGCAACCTAAAGTAAAGTGACATGGAGAAAATCAAGACCAATTAATCATGGAAGACCATAATCAAGCAAGGACGATGTCTAAGTACTCTAAGCTTTCTCTTGAAGGGACAATGTCAAGTATTGTTGGACATCTTGTCAATGCCAACAATTTTGGGATCAAGCCGACTATTATTCAAATGCTGTAGAATTGTGTACAATTTGATGGTTGGCAAATGAGCATCCCAATGCTCACTTTTCTAGTTTCCTAGAGAAATTTGATATGTTTAGAATTAATAGAGCAAGTGAGGATAGCATTCCATTGAGGTTGTTTTTATTTTCATTAAGAGGAAGAGCAAAACAATGGTTGACTTCAATTCCAAGAGGTTTTATTGCCACTTGGAACGCTCTTGTTGAGAATTTTCTACTAAAGTATTTTTCTCTAGGTAAGACTGCAAGGTTCCGTTACAATATTTCTACTTTTAGACAATTGGATTCTGAAACATTATATGAAGCTTGGGAAAAATTCAAGGATTTGTTAAGAAGGTGTCCACATTATGGATTACTTTCATGGATGCAAGGTCAAACATTCTATAATGCTCTGAATTATGCTTCAAACCAAATGATTGATGCAGTAGCTAGTGAAACTTTAGATCACAAAATGCCTGAAGCAACACAAGATTTGACTGAAGTGATGACTGCAAATAATAATCAGTGGCAATCATTATCTAGAATTAAATCAAGAAGAGCAATTGCAGTTCAGAATTTTGACCCTTATTTGGCTTTAGCTAATCAAGCTGAAGCTTTGATAAGGGAGTTTAGAAATTTTTTTGCTACTAAAACAAAGCTATGGTAGTGCAATGTGGATTTTGTTGAGAAGAGCATTCAAGCAATGATTATTGGATGCAAAATTAGTTGAGTAAAATTAAGCAAGCAGATTTTGTTAGGAATCCACTGAGGCCATAGAAGAGTCTGTATAACAACACTTATAATCTAGGATAGAGGAATCATCTAAATTTTTCTTAGAGTACTTAGAGGCAACAACAATCCCCCCATTTTCAGTGTAGACTACCATAAAAAAGAAGTCCAATTGTGGAAGAGATTTCAAAATGCAAGCAACATTTTGATACTTAGATTAATGCAAAGGAGTTTGAACTAAAAAATATGCGAGCAGGTATCCAGAACTTCAAAACTCAGCTTGGCCAACTTGCTAAGATGCTTTTAGAGAGGCAACAAAGGGCTTTATCGGCCAACACTAAACCAAATTCAAGAGGAACTTATAATCCAACCTTTCATTAGAAGGCGGATGGCCATGCGGATGTCAAGGTCTTGGAAAAGAAGGAAGAACCTCCTTGAGCTACCAAGGAAGACATTAGATCAATGACACTAAACTGATCACTTCTTGGGAAGCAACTTGAGTTTTAAATTTTTCTTTTCCTTTCTTTTCCATTTAGTCAATTTTTCTATTCCTAGCTTTCCTATTTTTTGAGCTTTCTTGTTTTTTGTTTGAATTTTTTTTGTTGCCCTATAATCCCATGCTCTATGATTTAATGTAAAAAATTAGGTTATTTTAGGAAAAAGTTTTCTTTCAAAAGAGGCAAGGAAAAACTGAATTGAATTCTGGGTATGTTTACAAATTTTTCTTAGTTTCAAGCCCTAAACACACCCTCTAACACTCCTATATTTAGGGCCATGACTTTTGACATGATTTTAAACACAATCATGTTTGCATTGACTAATTCATTTTTCAAGTGCATTTTTAATTTAAGTTAGAGTAGCTAAACAAGGTTGGGTTCCTAGCCATGTTCATAAGCATGTCACACAAACACATTTTTAGTCACGCCCATATTCTTACCCTTGTTTGTATGAGGTTGTCTAGAAGCTAAACAAGTTTAGTGACATGACCATGTTAAAAAAAGTGTTCACTAAACATGGTTGTTCACACCTTTGACCAAGAACATGTTACTACTATGATTTAAAAATTTTAAACTCCAGGCCTTGAACATGGTCGCTTTGATGGCCATGTTTGAGAGCGTGTTTTTTCCAACATGGTCATTCACATGCCTATGTTTTTACCATGTTACTTTTCTTTTGTTAAAATTTTTTTGAGTTCTAANAGTTTTAGGGATGATTTTATTGATTTCTTACAATGAGCAGGAGAACTTTTAGTCATATAAGTGATTTTTTCATTCCCATTGAAGTTAGTTCTAAATTTATAGCATTATTTGTGAAACTTTATTAGTTTGGTTATTGTATTGGAAGTTGGAATGTTTGGTTGCAATAGTTTATAAAATTGATGAATTTCTTGTTATGCATTACTGATTTCATGAATGGTAGGACTTGGATTGATGATTGGATGATTATTTTTTTTGTCGAGAATCACCTCCTATTGCTAATTGGATTGAAATTTCAATGACTTAGGGCTTGATAGTCTTTTAGTGTAGAAATGAATTAGTTTACTTCAGAAATAAGAAAGATCATGAATTTGAATTCAATCGATTAGTTTCCCTCAGATTGTTATGCATTTAGCTTTGGTTATTACGCCTGATCACCTTAATGCCTAGGTTGAATTGAATATTGATATATTGGGAATTTGGATTAAATTTATTTAAAGCTCTAATTCTCACGGTTTTGAGTTGCTATTGTTGGATTTGAGAATTATTGTTGTACTGGGGAACATTTTCTACCTTTTCAGGATGACAAAGGGCCAAGAAAAAGTCCTGATCCACACCAAAAAATCGGTGAAGCAGCCTAAGAGGTCTAATCGACTACTAGATTTTAAGGAAGATTATCAATAGGAGAGATTCGATCAGCTAGCAGAAAAGCCTCTCATGGTCAGTAAAGTCACAAACTTGGATACTCTGGCCCAGTTAGGATTAGCTTATGATCTTCAGGCTTTGGTAGACTTTGATCAGTGGTTATCCATGTTTGACTATCAAGAGCCCATTTATAATGAGTTGACATTTCAATTTTTTAGCACCCTAGAGCTCGATACTAAGAACATTAGTTGGACTAGGGATAATGGAGTTATGTTTCATTGGAGGGAAGAGAGCTATATGATGACCATTTATGTTCGGGAAGTGGTGTGGCTTTTACACCCAAGAGCATATTGAGTCTAATGAGCATAGTGGATCACTGTACGAATTTGGTACCACTGCCCTTACATGTTAGGAGTTTTGGTATGAGGTTGCTGATGATGAGGTGGCTTACTAGGCTAAGGTGTCGAAGGCATCCAAGTTACGATCTTTGATTGTCCATTATGTGCGCTATTTAATTTCCCATTCTATCATTAGTAGGAAAGAGAGCATCGATGTTGTGACCATTAGAGATATATACAACTTATATTGCAGTGTTAGCTATTTGCACTATCGGTTAAAAGCTAAGGACCAGGGTCATTTGTGCTGGATCATTCATTAGAATGTTAGCGCAGAACCTTGGTTCACTCCCTCTGGTGAAACACCTTATTGACACACGGTAGCCTGGGCAGGCCAACTTGGACTTGTTTAAGTCAATGAGGATGTTAAAGAAGATAGCTCTCCCAGATGGGTCAGTGAAGTTTATTCTGAGGGGTCACAGGGAGATGAAGGCCAAGGAGCAAGCCATTGTTGAGGCTTAGGATGCTTCCACTTCTGCTAGTGCCAAAGGACCTACTTTGTTGGCAATCTTTCATAGGCAGACACTTACCTTATAGAGACTTGATTTCATGACCACTTGCCTCATTTGCATCAAGACCTGCCTTTCTACTATTGAGGTGAGGTGTTTGTCTATAGAATAGGCCATCCAATTCTACTTCCTGCATTTCGAAGTCACCGGAACTTCTGGTTATGTTCCTCCTTCATCTTCCCAGTAGGATGATGATTTGATTGGCTATTTTCAAATGCCGTCCAGCATGGAGGCCCAGGATTAGGGGGATGAGACCCAACGAGCAGTAGATGAGGCAAATGAGGCCACTACCATCATAGGATTGAAAAATGGATGCGATTCGCCAAGAAGAGGATGTCATGGTCTATGGAGCCATTAAGGGAGGGATGACCAAGAAAGCGGAGGTTGCTGACACAATTATGGAGAAAGTCAAGGAGACAGTTGACAAGGCTATAACTATTAAGGAGCTGGGAGAGCATATTGTAGATCATATGATTTTGGACTTGATTACTGAGGTTGGGGCTATTAAGGGGCACACTGAGCCTACACAAATGATGACCACTCCAGAGGCTGCAGCCAAGCCCCTAGCTTCAGGAACATCTCCACCCGGGGATTCGTGATGATTTCAGGATAGTTTACCATTCATCATTTATCTTTATATTTATGTTTGAAGGATGTTATTATCTTAATGATCATCTTTTCTATTTTCAAGCAGGCCTTCTTACTGAATCTCAAGCTCAATCAAACTTTTTATGGTTCTATTGGAATGCCCACTTGCATATCAAGAAACCAAAATTTTCAAGGCGGTATATGTGACTAGTTACCCTCTATTTTCACTTTGTTTTTTATGTTTACACATTGTCAACAATGTACATTTTAAGCGTGGGGCAATGGGTAGCTTAAGCCATAAGCTTTCTTTTGTTTTTAGTGAATTTTTTAATTTTTTAAGAATTTTTAAAATTTGTAAACTTTTTTTAACTTTTTAAGCTAAATTGTTTTTTAATCATACTATTGATCATGTTTTTATGAAAAAAGAGAGATTGTTAATTTAATTTCTTGAGTTCTTAACTTGAAGACCAAGTAAGTGATTCTTGAGGTCTTTCACTTTTGTGCTTAATTCTTTTTAGAAATGCTTTTCAATTTATTATCAACCTAGTCAAAGATGGTCATTAGAAGCAATTTTTGCATCGCCTTGTTGTGTTTAGTACACCATTCAAAACATGTTAACTTATGAGTTTCTCTGTTTGGATTGGTGGTAATCATTGTTTGATGAATGTGTCATTGACTGTTGACAAAGGAATATGAATTGATATGGAAAATTTGTTGCTTCACTATTTCTTAGTATTAAACTAGGTTGGGGTATTCTCCTAAGGCAATAGTTGATCATACTCAAACAGATGCTAGAAGCATGAGTATGATCAAATATTACTTTGCATTGTCTTGTGAAATAGCTTGGTTATTGACAGCAGCTCCTGTAGGGTACAGTTGTTGCAAAATTTTTCTACACATGAAGAGGAATGTTTGAAAAAAAAAATAAAAAATAAGTGAAAAGTTCAATTAATCACTCATTTCCATGGTTTAGTGGTATGAATGGCTTTGCCTAGTAAGCTTTGACTTACTATGGTTTGTGCTTTTTACTTTACATGAAGATTTGATGTTTCCTTGAGCTTCAAAAGATATTGGTTGCTAGCTTAAGAATGAATTGTTTCCATTGAATTTTCTTTGTTTCAAAAAGTGTAAGAATGAAACTGTTACATGTATGGTAATCTTGTTAATTTCTCAAGACCTTTAAAGTTCAATAATCTCTAATACTTCTTTTGCTCTTATTCTATTCTTCTTTTTCAGATTTTCTTTTAAGGTCTGCTTGAGGGCAAGCAAAAGTTCAAGTATGGGGAAACATATGATACGCTCATACTTATACATGTTTTCTATGTACTTTTCTTTGATAATTGCCTGTTTTTTTTATGTGTTTTTGTTGGAATTTGGTGCTTAATTAGTTCATATCTTGTTTCCAGGTCATATTTCATCTTTATTTAGGTTAGGAAGGGTTTTATACAAGTTTGGGAGCTGAATTACAAGTTTGAAAAAATTCGGAAAAAATAAAGTTTTAGACACGACCATGTCAATGTATAATATGCCTATGTTCGCCCGCTATATGCTCGTGTCCACCTACATGCCCCTGATGATAGCCATATCATTAAATGTTTGTGATCTTTACATATTAGGGGAGGAACACGGCTTTGAACTTGGGCGTGCCACAAACCATGTTTGATTGCTATTAAAGTTTTATCAAGTTAGTTTGGTAGAATGGAAAAAGAGAGAAGGGGAGGTGATGAAAATGCACAGAGAAGAAGTTGCACATTCGTAGAAAAAGACTGCTGGTGGTAGTTCCAATAATTAACATAGATTAATGCGCATTAGATCAAGGATTCATTGGAAGAGAAGCAATTCAGAGTTGGAGATTTCTTTTCCAAGTTTTTTTTTTGTTTCTGTTGTGTGTTTTTTTTGGCATGATGAACTCAATTCTTTACTCATGCTTAGAGTAGATGAAACCTAGGATGATGTTGTGGCTATGATTGCTTTTGGTTAAAAATAATTATGATTTTCTTGTGATCTATCTAATGTGCTTTGTTACACTGATTAATAGTAGCTAGCCTATTAATTCAAAGTGGGATGATAAACTGTTGGGTTTCGGGAGCCAAACAGTGCAACGGAATTTAACCGAAACCCTCTAGGATCCAAGTGAAATGTGGTAAATCGGGTGTTCAAAAATTTTCATACCTAGTTTTCAGTTGAGATCTCTCATTCAATTGTAGAGTCGAATCATAAAACCTGAACAGTTGACGTGTTCAGGCTCTCTATGGTATCCACACGAGCCTCTCGGAATCACCACACTTCCACCGCGTCCCAGCAGATGTGTTTCTCTTGTGCTCGCAGTGCTAGCTTGCGTCCTCCAAGGAATTTCAAGAGAAGAGTGCGGCTGTCCTTTTGGGAGGCCAGGGCAAGGAGACCTGCGAATTTCTCACTAAAAGTTGTATTTATAGTGAGACTCAACTTCCAGGCTTAATGGGTTTCAAAGCCCTGATCCAATTAGGCTTTAATTTCGGGCTTAAAAATGGCTCAACTATTGGGCCCATTATTAATACAAAATTATTGTGAAACCAAAACCCAAATTATTAGCCCATGCACTTTAATGATCCAAATAGCTCTATGTGTACGACCCAATAGGCTCTTATCACGTTGGCAATGATCATAAATCACATTTATGATCATAAACAATGAGCGATGTCTATCAACACATCATTGCTACCCAAGTGACAAGATTGTCGATGATTCGACAAAACCTTTATGATCATCACCGATATATGCTATTGTCCCTTTGTCCAAGATATCAAGACTAAGCACGAGACATGGAATGTGTCACTCTCGTATAGCCCAATCTTTGGTTTCTTGATTACCGAGTAGACTAACTTAAACTGATGACATTGATATCGCATATCAACTCATCCGAGCATGGCCATGCATTTTCTAAGTCTCACTCTATCAAGGGGCCCGAAGATATCGCTCCCGTTACATAGGAGGGACAAATCCCATCTTGATCATACAAATCCCTCCGCATGATATGTGGCATACCCAATGACCTCCTTCAAGTTCACTCAGTTACGAGCAACAAAGGAAAAAATCAAAGTATGTGACTCACATGTGGGGAACCTTGATGATCTTAGGTCGAAGGACTACATATACCATGATCACTAAGAGAATCATTTATGACACTCATATAACGATCCATGTAGTGTTCTCATGGTGGGTCGGTCCAGTACACAAGTTCTCCAACTTGTACCCATATGTAGAGTACATATCTCATATTAGTCTCCACATATGCTAATCGTTATGTATTATTGCAACCTACTCCACAATAATCCTAGACCAGGGACATTTGAGAATATCATTATTCTAGGGTTACAATTATGTTTATTACATTACGAAGAAACAAAACAACAAACATAATTGCTGGATTAATGCCTTAATAAAATATCATGACTTAATGTGCAAAAAATACAATCATCTCATGATTGGCTTTTTGGGCACAACACTAACAATCTCCCACTTCACTAAAAGCCAATCATCCATGTATCTAATACTGATGGAGCTAGAATGGCTATCATGCTTCTGCTGCGTAAGGGGCTTTGTTAGTGGATCAGCAATGTTGCTGTCTACCGAAGTCCTGCATATCTTTACATCACCCCTCTCAATAATCTCCCTGATGAGATGATAGCGTCGGAGTATGTGTTTGGATTACTGGTGAGATCGAGGTTCCATAGCCTGTGCGATTGCTCCATTGTTGTCACAATAGAGCTCTATTGAGTCGGCAATGCTTGGAACCACTCCAAGTTCAGTGATGAACTTCTTGATCCAAACTACCTCCTTTGCAGCATCAGAGGCGGCAATGTATTCAGATTCTATTGTAGAGTCAACTACTGTCTCTTACTTTGAACTCTTCCAGCTCACAGCACCACTACCAATACAAAACACATAACTAGATTGTGATCTAAAATCATCCTCATCGGATTGGAAGCTTGCATCGGTGTAACCCCTTACAACGAGTTCATCTTCACCTCCAAAAACCAAGAATGCATCCTTAGTCCTGTAAGTACTTAAGGATGTTCTTAACAGCTGTCCAGTGACTCTCACCAGGGTTCGATTGGTACCTACTCGTTATGCTTAAGGCATATGAGACATCGGAACGAGTACATATCATGGCATACATGATAGATCCAATTGCCGAGGCATATGGAATCTTACTTATGCACTCTCTCTCCTCGGGTGTACTCAGACATAGAGATGGAAAAATTTGACCTGACCTGACAACCTGACCGAACCCACGCGAACCCAAGACCGACCTGACCCGTGTTGACAAAAAAAGTCAATGACCCGAACCCGAAATGGACTGAACCCAAACTAACCCGAACTTGAAATTAACCGATTAATAGACCCGACAAAACTTGATTTTAACCCAAATCAATATAAATATATGGTTGATAAAGATGTAAAAATTAAATTTTTATATATTTTTTATTTATCTCAATTACATATTAATTATGACCATACCATTTAAGAAACTTTAAAATACTATAAAAATATTTTTTATGTAAGGGTTTTTAAAGAATCAATTAACAAAATAATATGCTTTATGTATGAATCTTCTAGAATTTAATAATTTAGTGATTTACTTAGAAATTTTTTTAAAGCATGTAACCAACACACTGTG